>JBBPBX010076882.1:0-17000 GCA_038048925.1 Garcialebias charrua
TACCGTCACTTCCGATCGTCACTTCCGCTAGTTTTTCGCTCCAAACGCTCGCGTTCTCCTTGTTGTAATATGAGCAGCTGAGCACGGAGTGCTTTTCCTGCAGCCCACAGCCCACCAGGGAATATATAAAACATCGCGCACCCAGGTAGGACCTGAATTCATTCATTTCATTCATCGAGTGAACGGAGGAAGAAGCGGTTACTTGACTTTAGGCAAAAAAACAAAAGAAAAGGCCCGATCAGCGATAAAAAAGAGGAATTTATTTCATTTGTGTAACATACAAAACAGTCCGGCGCCGGGGAAGTTTAGGTCAGACACCGCGCATCGCGTATGCGAATCGCGTATGCGTAGTAAAAAAATACTTTTGCGCGTACTTGCCCTGAGGGGCTACGCGGGGCTACGCTGCGTACGGGGCGTACGTACGCTGCGTATTGGCGTATCGTGAGGACGCGCGAGTGTATCTCGCCCTTTAGAGCCATATAATTACACACTGGTAGCAGAAAAAATATCCACCGAGTGGTTTCTGAGCTATTTATCTGAATAGCCTGGACCTCGCCAGGCTAAACTAACAAAACTCCGCCTTCTGTTCTCTGATTGGTCCGGTCAAAAATCTGACCGGAGAAATCATTGTCTATGGGAGAAATCCCAGACCCTAGTACAAAGCGAAGTGAAGGACAAGGGTCTGGTTTTAACCAGGCTAAAGTTTTCTATGCATTAAACAAGAAATTGAATCACTTCAATACTGAGCAAAGTGTTTAAAGTGAAAATATATATATATATAAAAAAAGATTTGTACTAAAATCTGGACCATAGACAATTTTTTATTGATGTTTTAGTGCAGACAGAAATGGAAAACTGTTAGTAAAAGAGAGTTTTAAATTTTTGGTATGTCTGGTTTGTAGGATATGAGGAAATTTATGTTTTAGTTTTAGATACTACAGTAGTCCCTCGTTTATCACGGGGGATTCATACCCTGAAGCTCTGCGATAATAGCCTGGCCCTCGCCTTCCTGCACAGCTCCGCTCAATTCTCATTTCCCTTCACTGCACAGTCTGGGACTTATCCCATCCACAAGGATTTCTCCGGTAGATTTTTGTTCGGACCAATCAGAGAACAGAAGGGGCAGAGTTTTTGGCCCCTAACCCACGCCCCCACCTGTCCCAGCGCAGCCAGCTCGCAGCCGCATGTTCTCATTCAAAGCGATGCAGGAGTCCTGCATCGAGGACTGTTGTATAAATGACACAAATGTATTAATTTCCCCTTCTTAATCCCTTATCTGGAGTTTTCTTTTGTTTTTTTGGCCAAAAGTCAAGTGTTCGCTCCCTCCTCCTCCTCCTTCTCCTCCTCTCCCTCCGCTGAACAAGGAAGAAATGCCCCCACCTGTCCCAGCGCGCAGCCAGCTCGCAGCCGCATGTTCTCATTCAAAGCGATGCAGGACTGTTTTATATGTGACACAAATTTATTAATTTCCCCTTCTTAATCCCTTATCTGGAGTTTTCTTTTGTTTTTTTTCCCAAAAGTCAAGTAATCGCTCCCTCCTCCCTCCTCCTTCTCCTCCACCCTCCGTTGAGTGAAATGAACAAGGAGGAAATGGCTGAGGTTGTCACGAGAATTAAACTCGGGTTTTACGTTGCTGACCGAGCCCCATCAGATTTTCTGGTCTTTTGGTGAGCTGGACCAGCGATCCATGGTTTTATTTTATTTTATTAAAATGTTTTAACATACAGAATTTGCGCAGCGAGAGAAAAGCTGTAGGAGGCGGAGCAGTTGTCAGTCAAGTTCACCAGAGCACGGGGGGTGGCTCTGAGGGGAGGGAGCAGAATGCTTTCCCTGTTCAAAATATCCAATGGTTTTGTTCCTCAGCAGAGGCCAACGCCTCCAGCAAGAATCGTTTCTCTATGGAAAAAGTCCAGACCCTTGTCTGAAGCGAAGTGAAGGCAGGGTCTGGTTTTAACCAGGCTACTGTGATAAGTGAAAAGTCTCAAACTTTTTTCTGTCTCCTCAGGTCTAAAGGAGTGTATGAGGCAAGCTGAGATCAACAACTGGACTTTGGATGCCGCTCAGATGGCTGACCTGTGTTCCTCGATTAACCAGTTCTTCACTGCCACAGGAGTCATCCCTCCTCAGGGCGCCTCCCACTCTCAGCCTCAAGTCCAACACGGTGCAGCAGCGTCAGCGCCGCAGCGCCCAGCTCAACCACACGGGGCCATGCTCCCAAAACCCAACCACCACAATCAGCACGGGCAGCACAGCCAACACATCGGCACTGGTCAGTCCAGTTAAAAACAACAGCACTAGTTTACTGTTATTAAATAAAATTCCAGCTCAACTCACACCTAGAAAGTGTTTTTTTGTTTTATTTTGTTTTCCAATTAAAGATAAGAAAGAAGGAAATAAAGCAAAAACTGAATACCGGTAGTAAGCAAAAAAATCAGACAAGGTGTTTCAAAAGATTAAAACACTGAAATATTTCTGTTTTAGTTGTTTACCGGTATTTATTTTACAGTTGGCCTGTTATTTTGTAATAGAGGCTTGAGTTCAGGCTGAATATTTTATTTTTGCTCAATATGTCATACTTTTATAGTTTTGCACAGGAATTCACAGAAGTTGTCAGTTTTACAGCCATTTAACTGACGACATGACCGTGATAGTGGAGCTTTCATCACTGAGGTGTCCTCTGATCCGCAAGAGATTCTGGACTATTTATCTGGCTTAGCATAAGATGGCAGCATGATGTGTGTGTGTGTGTGTGATCCGTGATAACAGTTTGTGCTCTGCGAAGACAAATGTGTGAAAGTCGGGAAACTAATCCGACAGTTAGTCATTGCCCTTTTCTCTGTTCTCTCACAGGGAACATGTACATGGACTCGAGACAGAACATTTCTCCTTTAATGGGTCCACCCGGATATCCTCACATACCTCCAATAAGCACCACGGTACCCAACATGACAGGTGACTGCTCCCACGGGTCAGGGGAATGTGGTAAAATGGATAAAGATGTTCAAACAGATGTTGCAGAAAATATATTTGAAGGCAGGGGTGCCCAATAAGTTGATCGCGATCAATCTACCGGTCGATCGTAAAGGTATTATGGATTGATCGCATGGCATAAAAAAATAGATGTCAGCCTATCATCCATCCTGACTATGAAATTTGTCACTTGATTGACATACAGGGCAGCCATTCTGAGGCCTTGTTTACATGACATTTACACGACAACAGCCCTCATTCTGTCTGAAACTGAAGGTTTCTGAATGGAGATTTTCGGGGGAATCCCCCACTGAGGTCTGAAATGCTCCGCAAGTTTGAAGTCGCACATGCGCACTACAGGCAGTTGCAGTTCAAAGTTTTTCTGCACTAACAACAGTTATAATAAATAGCAGAGAGCAGAGTGTTTTTTTATGCTACTCACCCTTTTTCAGATTGTAGGAGCAAAACTACCAGTAATAAAATCCAGTGTCCAAAGAGACAGTGTATTCATCAGTTTCAACGTAACCGTCATGCAGATGCTGCATGCACAATGAATGCAGATGAGCCCTGCATCAGGATTGCCAGATAAATTTAGAAAGTCTTATTTGCCCCCTTCTTTTCTTTGCACATGTTCAACAAACACAACACACACCTCGTCTTAGAATATATTTACTTGGCACATGTGACAGTTTAGGTCAAAATACTACCATTTTAAAGTCACAGTACTATACTGTAGTTCATAATTTCTTATCTGGCAACCCGACTGACATGGAAACTACAGCGTTTTTGTGTAAACCTGCTCATTTTTTGTTTATATAAAAAAAACAGTGGTTCTCATGTAAACGGCACCTTATGGTAGGTAGATCACTTTGACTTGGTCATTTTAAAATGAGCTCGCATGCTGAAAAAGTGTGTGCATCCCCGGTTTAAAGCAATAGTTCTGATCTTTTGACTGTTCTGTGGAAGGTTATGAACAATTAATATCTTACCTGAACATTTTTATGTACAGGTCATCACAACCAGTTGAACCACCACCAGCAACACGGACTGCCTCCAGGACACTTTCAGGTGAGACGCATGCTCGCTGCTGATGACATCCAGGATGACTTTGACTGGGACTCCATTGTCTAAACGGAGAGAGGGATCTGAAACAGAAGGAGGCAGTAGAGACTACTCTGTGGGACCATGTTGTTGTGGAGGTGTCCATCCTGCTTTGTCCACCTGTGTGAAGGAAAACGGATGACAATCCAACTGAGAACAAATGGAAAATAATTTTTAAAATCATGTTGGACTTCTTTTTTTCTAATCGTAAGCGGCTGATGAATCTAAAGACAATCATTGTTTTATTTTTTATTTTTTTTTGCCATGTGGGACAAATCCAGGAGGGAAACACGACGTTAGAAGAGTTACAAGTTGCCAAAGTGTTGTATTTTCTGTGAATGTTTTTTTTCTTTTTATCTTAAAGTTTCCTGCTGCAGCTCGTGTCCTGCGTCTGCAAAGATTCTCCACCCGGGAAAGAAATGATCTGGAGAAAAAAAAAACTCTTAACTTCCTGCAAATCAGTTGCATTTCACGCCAAGCATGTCCAGATATTTCAGCTTTACTTGCTTATATTAGTTTCCTCACAATGTTTGTCACTGGGGCTCTCTAAAGTCATGTGATTCTTAAAAAATGAGTGGGAGAAAGATTCATAAAGCTGAGGGCTGCGCCACCTGCTGGTTAAAAGTGGCACAACTCTTTCGTCTTGAAAATAATTACCGGTACGTGCTGCAGTCTGGTTTTCTTCTATCTTTTTCATCTATCATTTTCAACTCATTTTATTTTTTTTGTTTCAGCTATATTTATGCCATAATTTGAAGTGATGCAGTAGTTCATATAGTTCCATGTTCTCAGGGTGGAATCCTCACATACATCGTCACATCTGTGCCATTTCTATAAATATGAGGTTAACTGTGCCGTGTGGTGCTGTCAGTGTTCAGATCCTGCTGGCTTTCAGTGAGCATCTTTTTTATTTACTGTTGTCAAAAAGGGACAAGATCTGTATTTGTCAAATTTATAAGCTAAAGCTAATAAAACACTGCAAAATAAGCTTTTTAGTAACCCTAACAATGGCCACAAATTAGGACAAGAGCAAGGCACAGGCCCAGTTTGGATTTTTTATGTTTAAATTTTAAAAAATCAAGCTTAATTTGTTTGGTATATAGTGTAGTTTAATTTCTATAATAAATTTAAATGTGACCAAGTAGAAGTTGGTCAAGATTTCAAGATGCCTCATTTAGAGAGAAAAGGAGCAAATTTTGCACAACGCCAAGCTGGATAGCATCTAGAGCAAGAAAAAAAGAAAATATATATATTATATTTGATTTCTTTGTTTAAAAAAAAAAATAGCAAAGCAAAGACAAAATGCTTTTTTGTTTTGTTTATAGTGATGTTAATTTTGTCTGTGTAAAATCTTTGTCTCTGGTTTTCTTTAGCATACAAGTGTACAGCTTCATACAGCAAAAAAAAAATCATATAAAATGAACACCATATTTTTTGGATTATAAGGCGCATTAAGTGAAACAAGTTCATTTTGACAGATTTTTGAGCGTCATGTACCATATAAAATCAATTTGAGGTCAGCAAGCACAACTAGAATTAATACATAAGGCGCACCGGATAATAAGGCTCACTGTCGATTTTTGAGAAAAGTAAAGGATTTTAAGTGTGCGTTATAGTCTGAAAAATACAGTAATTTCTTTCTATTAACACTTTAAGTTTTTATATTTTCTACTGTGAAATATAGATCTTAAAGTGTTATTTGATTTGGAGGATCTCTGTGATTTTTTTTTTCAAGTGATCTAAATGTTTCATTGTAGAGAGCTAGAAAATAAGTTAAATACCTGTTACCATTTGATGCTGTACTGCAGTGACCAGCATATGTATATCTTCTATGTTTATGTGTCGTTGACCTTGTAAATAAGTTTGTTCCTCCTCCGTTTGCCCTTGAAAATCACAGACTGATAAAAAAAATTTAAAAAAAGAAAGCAGCAAACAGAGGAGCTATTTTGTAATTTGACCTTCAGGATTTGCATCATGTACATATTTTCAGTATATCGTAAATAAGTGATTTGGAGGGGGGAAAAAATACTGGCATTAGCTTTATGTGTGTCATAAATATTCTGTGTGTGTGGAGGTTTAACTGTTCAAAAATCTGTCAAGTGTTTATTAAAATGCCATGAGCCATTTTTACTGCACTGCTGCAACTGCTGCCTTTGTTTCATCAGCTGTTCGCCTGTTTGATTAGCAGCTTCTGCGAATCGTACGGCATGATGCCGAACACGTTGTTGTGCTGCCTCTAAATTCAGCATTCTGGTTAAAATATGATTCTATAGGAGGAAACAAAACACAAGAAATGTTATGCATCTTCCCCGCTCATCGCGTTTCGTCCAACAGGTGTCAGCCAAGTGCTGTTTGCTTCCGTCTGTGTGAAACTTTCAGTGTTCACACTGTAGTAACCGATCCATGGCCTGATTTAAAGCAGCAGACTCCTGCTCGTTGATACTCTTATTTGATATAACAGAGTCAAGCTTTAGAATATGATGTGTAAAGTTGTTACGTAGGGCTGGCATCACATGAAGTCCTGTTGGAGCTGCTTATTTACTCCACATTAGGGGTGCAGGGTTACTAAAAGAAATCAAATGACCTGAAATAATATTAAGAACACAGTACCATACTTTCCGCCGTACAAGTCGCATCAGTCCAAATATGTCTAATAAAGTGGGGGAAAAACATTAAAAAGTTGCTTTGCCATATAAGTTGCATATACAGGTGGTCCCCGACTTACGAGCGAGTTCCGTTCCTCCGACTATCTCATAAGATGAAAATCTCGTAAATCGCGGACTACCTGTATATATGTATAAATACCACACGAGCCGCCACTGAACACGTACATGTGCTGTAATGAACAGTTACCAAGCATTTCAACTATCCGAACACTTTAAAACATTTATAAAAAATATCAAAAATTAATTTCTTACTTTGAGCTGCAGCTGTTTGCCTCCGCTCCGCTGCATTACGTCTGAGCTCCCCAGCTTTCTGTAGCACCACGCAGTCCAAACCCTTTACAGGAAGGACTGTTAGTATGTAACTTCATACATTTGGAGCCAGAAAAAGTTTTAATAACTTACCGAAAGCCGTCTGCGCACGCCGCCATTAGCTGCACCTGTTAGCCTAGCTCCAACTCCGTGGTTGCTGTTGGGCATTAGCTGCACCTGTTAGCTTAGCCCATCCAAAAAGGCTGTCGGCTTTGTTTCTCCAAGTTAGCTGGGTGTCCCCCGATATCTTCGGCTTCTAGTCCGACATCGAGGCAAGCTCCAGGAACCTCTGATCGCACAAAGCCGGCTGTCGGATAGAAGCTACGAGTCTAATGTTAGCTCGTTGCTAATCCAGTCCGCAGCTTCACGCGGCGCGGTGGGGCTGCTGCTCCAGGCCTGAGACATCTCTGGGCAGTCCGGTTTAGCTGCACCTCCAAAAAGGCTGTCGGCTTTGTTTCTCCAAGTTAAGCTTGGTGTCCCCCGATATCTTCGGCTTCCAGTCCGACATCGGACAAAGTCAGCTGTCGGATGGCTCACTCGTGGGCACTGCCGAAAACTGACTGGCGGAAACTGTCGTAAACTGCCGCAAAACTTTGTAAATCGGCTTAAAAATTATGCACTGTACTGTAATTATAATAATAATACTTTATTTATAAACAACCACAGCTGCAACAAAGTGCTGTACACATGAAATTAAGAACATTTAAACACACAACAACAAAAAATAATAATATAACATTTTTTATTTTATTTTTATTTCATATTTTTATTAAATATGATAACCTCGTAAATCCGTAACCTCGTAAGTAAGAGCGCTCGTAAATCGGGGACCACCTGTATAATGCGAAATGTGGGCCGGTGTTGTACCAAAAATTGATTGGATGCCAAATGGCGACCGCGGGAGTGTGCACGGGATGACTTTAACAAGATAACCACCTAAAAACAATTTGTTTGCTCTAAATTATAGTGAAGCTGTGTCTCAGTTGAACTTGAGGGCAGCACGGTGGCACAACTGGTAGAGCTGCTGCCTCTCAGCGAGAAGGTTGCCGGTTCAAATCCCGGTCCGGGGCCTTTCTGGGTGGAGTTTGCATGTTCTCCCCGTGCATGCGTGGGTTTCCTCCGGGTACTCCGGTTTCCTCCCACAGACCAAAAAACATGCTTGTTAGGCTGATTGGTGACTCTAAATTGACCCTAGGTGTGAGTGTGAGAGTGGATGGTTGTTTGGTGTGAGTGAGACAGGTCCCTCTTGTAAATGAGTCCCCGTGACTCAACGAGGCTAGCCTGTATAAATAAAGGTTGAATGAATGAAAAAACTTTTCCTTAATAAATGCACTTTAATGGACAAATCAGCTGCATTTCTAAAAATCAATTTGCAGCTGCAGGAGCATGCAGAGGGAGGACTCACTGTGCATTTCGTTGAAATGTAACAAGATCACCACCTAAAAAACAATTACAGTATTTGTTTGCTCAACATCATATTAAATGTGTGTCTCAGTTGAACTTTTCCTTAATAAATGCACTTTAATTGTCACATCAGCTGCATTTCGCCTGGGCAGGGCGGTGAAATGCAGCTGATTTGACGTTTGCTCCTGGAGTTCCGGAGCGAGATGAAGGTGGCTTGATATGGCAAGCCAAGTGCCTCATCAATAGACACTTTTGCCTATTAATGAGACACACGGCGTGCCGTATTACTCGAGGGCCCTCTAGCGGCTGAAATTGATAGTGTTCACTATTTTCCATGTCATAATGAATGAAATCGTCAGATCTCAGCCAAAATTTGTTATAAATATGGGATTTAAAAAAAAAAAGTTATAACTTGAAGGAATTTCAAATTAATGCAAAAATGTGCGACTTATACAGTGAAAAATACGGTACTTTAGCTTTGTAACTGAATAAGCCAAGATATTGTTAGTGTCCTACAAGTGGAGTCACCTCTGAATTTATCTGTGTGTGTGCAAGCTGCTGATATTACAGACTACAGAAGAGTCTCATACTGGGCTGGACCACCTTCCAGCCCTTGCCCATGAAGAGCCTCCTCCCAGCCCTAACCTGCCTCCCGCTCCTCAGGCCGCCCGCCCACCAGTACCAGCCCCCCTCACTCACCCTCTTCTCATGCGGTGTGCCATTCCCTCCCTCTCCCCACACTTCCTCAGAGTGGTCAGAAATCCTCTCTACATCCTTCCACCTCTTATTTACTGAGCTCGTCCATTCTGACTTCCACACATTTAATCCAAACTCAAAGCTGCTGCTCCTTTCTCTAGAAACTTCATTTTTATTTCTCACCTTTTTATTCTGGGTCTCGTGTCTCCCCCCCTCACCCTCCCTCTGGTTTGTGTCTGGAGTCGCCGGTGTCGGCTGTCTGCGAGTGAGTCCCAACGATTCTGACAGGAGAAAAGACCGGAGACGAGTTTTCAGCACAATGAAAGTTCAGCTGCTGCTCCTGCTGGCCCTGGTTGGCCTTTTCTGCGCCTTCGCACGTGCAAGTAAGTGTATACTGTCTTTCACTGTCCTGCTGTTAGCACACTTTGTCCCGTCTCTGCCTCCATGTGCCCTCCATACACCACTCTTTGTTTGCTTTATCCTCTGCTGAATGAAACACTTGAGGCAGCGGCTTCAACTGGAGGTGAAGGAGGCTCACTTTTACTACCTGTCCACTGATGGGATCATTTATGTCCTGCTCAAATGTGTAAACAACTGTATTTGTTGGGTTTGCATAGAACATTTAATAAAATCGCATCAGGCCGTTTAGGCCCGTGTTCCAATATTTCACTTCCACCTCAGCTGACGATTACTGAATTTTAAAAAAAGCTAAATAATTATGTAAATGAGGTATTATTTCAAAGAGAAAGCTTTCAAATAAACAATGTTCTCATTTAACATATATCCCGTCTCGCTTTGTAGGATTTCTCACTGTTTTCCCCACAATTTCACATTTCTGAACCCAGACAGACAAAAGGGTTTGCTTTGCTGCCATGAAGAGAAAATGATGTAATAGCGGGAGCTGCCTTGTGTCTGTAAACTCCTGGCACTGCTAAAAAGAAGAAAGGAATATCCTTTGGAAGCCTCCCGAAACAGATCCCTTATGCAGGGAGGGGTGGCTCGTGGCTGTAAACTGCAATGTGCACTGTACACTTCTCCAGAAGCCTTCCTCTTGTTCCATTAGCAACTTTGCATCTGGGCTCTCTCCCCATCTTTATTCCAGATGGAATCGTTTCCCTTGCTTTTTTTCTCTCTTGCTGTCTTCTTTGTGTTCACCTCGGCTCTCCGTCCTGGAGAAACAGACGGCGGGCACCGGCAGCGTGAGGGAACGGCAGGGCAGGGCCGTGCTGGTTTGGCTGTGTGTATTAATAGTGAGAGACTCTATATTTAAGAAGGTCAAATGGAAGGGAGAAAGGACCGAGAGACGCTGGGAGCTCTGCGAGTCGCCCCACCCAGCCTGTCCTGCATCTTGGTAAACCGTTGGACACGCCACCCTTTGGCGTTTACCCATCTTTGGAGGGGTGTCAACCTTTGCCACTTAAAATCCCCCTCTCTTGCCTCTCCCCCCCTTTTTTTTTTGCCCATCCTCCTCCTTTCTACACCTCTCTGTACCCTTTTTCCTTTTTGAAACGACGTTTATTTACGGACTACACACTTTTATACTCACATTTTGTGCCCCCGTCACCGTGTTTCAGCCTGATGAGCTTAACTCAAGAAGCTGGTGTAGAAACCAGTGGGAAAAAAAGTGAATTTGAAAGATTATCTTTACCAGCGGATGGACTCGTACCATTTAATATAGATTTTTTTTTCAGGAAAATACTTTCAAAAGTAATTTCTAATCCTGGTGCCCTTACACACAAAAAACTTTCTCACACATTACCACTCAACACAAAGTTTTTAACACTGGACTCTGTGTCATCAAACGGGTTATTCACTAAACTCTCGGTCATGTGCTCATTCAGTTTGCACTACTTCTCATATTTGCACTAATGTTTGTATTACATTACTGCCTATAGTCATACTACTGTTTACATTCACTGTTTACATTTATTAATACTGTTTACATTTATTACTACTGTTTACATTTACACTACTTTTATCTACACTACTGCAGATACATATACAGCATTCTCTGACTAGCCTTATCTAAGGATGCCAAATGTGCCTTATGTGCCTCACTGCATATGCCACTTTGCCTCTATACCAACATCAACTACCTCATACATATACTGTGTACATTAACTTATATGCTGCTGTGCCACTCTTTGCAAATGTCAATGCTAGAACCTTCAGTTTATTTTATAGATATACTTTTTATACTACTATGCAAAAACTCAGGACAGTATTACACTTTTATTATTTCATTTTATGCTTATGTTCATTGGGTGTTTGGTGTTTTAGGGGTGTTTGGTGTTTCAGTGTTGGTGTAAATTTTCATACTTTTATACTATTATGAAAAAACTCAGGACAGTGTTACACTTTTACTATTTTATGCTTATGTTTATTAAATGTTTTAGTGTTTAGTGTTTAGATGGTTACTGTTGCACCGAGGGACTGAGAGAAACGCAATTTCGGTCCTGTGTATGTCCTGTACATATTGCAGTTCTGACAATAAAGTTGACTTTGACTTAAAGGTATTGTGACATGATGTTGGAACTATGCATAAAGTGGCACAACATATATATGTTGTATCATTCAACTATGTTCGTTTTTACAAACAAAATGATAAATCTATGAAAATTTGTTTTAAACTTGGCGCCGTGTTTCGGCAGGGACATCCGGGTACTTCCGCATGCGAGTTCATGTGACGTAAGGACTTGAAGTTCAGTTTCATAGTCTTCAACATCGCCTTTTTTTTTGTATAACTTGAAAAATGCCGGTACGCTGTGTCACATTTGGGTGTTCTAATATCGCCAGTGAACAAGTGAGCCTTTTCACTTTCCCAAAAGATGAAAACTTTGTCAAGAACGGACAATCCATTCTAATAGCAATCGCGGACTGAACTTCAAGTCCTTACGTCACATGAGCTCACATGCGGAAGTACCCTGATGTCCCGTGCCGAAACACGGCGCCAAGTTTAACAGCACTTTGAAACAAAATTTCATTGATTTATCATTTTGCTTGTAAAAACGAACATTTTATTTGATTTTATGTTTATTTATTCATTTTAAAAGAACAATACAAAACAGTTTCATCAGATACAAGAATACAAGTAGGATAAAATTAAAGGAGCAGAAAGAAGATGAAGTCTTATTATATCTGCCCCTTATTTTACATTTTGTTCAAACAATGATAACCTTCTAACTGTAATACATAAACACACTAAGCTACATCATATACTGTATAGTTTTTGAGCAAGTCCTTTTTGACCTTTTTCTTAAATGTATACATTGATTTTGCATTTTTAACATCACTCTCCAGAGCATTCCACAATCGAACTCCCTGAATTGAGGTAGACCGTCCCTTTAAGCTGGTTCTGAATTGTGGTTTGATGAATATCTCTGTCCCTTTGAGATTGTAATAACTTTGTCTTTTTATAAAATTTCTTTGGATATTTAAAGGTAATGTGTTATTATGAGCCCTATACATAACTGATAAAATACTATATTCTACCAATTCCTGGAATTTCAATAAATTTAGCTGAAGAAACAAGGTGTTTGATGGGTGACTGAAATGTTTTCTGGTGATTACTCTTACAGCTCTCTTTTGTAAAATAAAAACAGGCTTTGTAATTGTTTTGCACGCTTTTCCCCAAACCTCAATACAATAGATTAAATGTGGAACAATGATTGTGTTATACAACATATACAGAGCTTTATCAATTAAAAAATCCCTGACTTTATACAGTACTGCAATTGAAAGTACTGCAATTTTACCTATACTCCGGTGCGACCTATACTCCGAAAAATACGGTAATTTAGTTCAAAGCAACATAAATAGTTGAAACTGTCTTTTCTGTTTTGAAGTAAGAAATGATACGAATATGTTGAAGAATATGATCTGGGTGCTATGTTGAACCCAAGTGCAGGCAGAGAGCAGGAGGACTCAGGAGTAAAGTAATAATGATTTATTTTACAAAATAAATAAAAGTGCTGACGGGGCAGCAAGGACTTACGTTGGAAAAAAATGAAAAGCAGACCATTCCATGAACGCTGTGGAAGGAAGGATGGTTAGATAGATAATACCTGGATACCAGGGGAGTGAAAATACACAGACTAAACACAGAACGTTGATGAGACGAAGTGGAAACACCTGGACTGATCGGAACAGGTATGTGCAGGAGAAGAAACACGAGGAAGAGAAAAACACAGGGAGCTGCAGAAAGACACAGGGCAGGCAGACACATCTCAATAATGCAGAACTGACATGTTTATACTCTGGATATTAAGAACACAGTATGAGTTTTCATAGCAAATCCCTTTTAACATGATGCACTCTTGTTAATGGGGAAAAGTTAAACCACAGGGTAAATGAGTTTTAATAAAAAACTGACTATACAACCTGGTATGTACCTACTACTGTAGTACTTATAGGGTATGGATAGGTATGACTTCAGTACGTAACAGGTACCAGTACACACCTCATGGATACCACATATTTATCATGTAAGTACAGTGCAAGAGGTCATAGCCTGGTCCAAGATTACCTCGGATGTACGTTACCTGCACCTTTCTGAATGCATGCCTGTTTAATTGATGTGTGCTCTGAGAGGCCAGAGGTGTTGGCATGTTTGGTGGTTGCTGGCTCCACTCTCCATCTACAAGCTCATTCCCACTCCTTCCCTTACACATGTTTGCCTTGTCACTTTTATTAGTTATTGGTTTTCATCTGGTTTTGGGAGATACCGGCAGTCCTGTTGTCCATGTTTTTGGTTGTAGGGTTAGTTCTTGGATTATGGGGTTAGGGGAACTGCTTGAATACTACCATCAACTGCTGCTGGCTTCTCTTGGATTATGGGGTTAGGGGAACTGCTTGAATACTACCATCAACTGCTGCTGGCTTCTCCTTTGTTTATTTTGTCTGGGGCTCCCAACTCCCTTTTCTGTTCCAAAGATGGTGTTGATTAAAAATATGTTGAACTCCATAAGTTGTGTCCTTTGAACCACTACTAGATATACGGACCATAACAGTGCACTAGGTACTACCTTGAAATTACACTGTAGTAACTTCATAACCCAGCCAGTTCCCCCCACATACCATTACACACTTTATAAGTACCATGTACACATAAGTACCTTGTATGTACATTGTACTACCAGGTACATACTCAATACGCATGGTTTATTGCTACTCACTTTAAAGAAGAAGAGTTATCTGTTTAAAAATATGGCACACACAGGACTCTAATTTGGACAATGTATGAGTACGCACTACATCAATTTGAAATATAGTTNTATATATATATATATATATATATATAAGTTGTGCCACTTTAAGCATAGTTCCAACATCATGTCACAATACCTTTAAGAGAAACAAAAAAAGTCACTTGGGCCTCATCCTTGCTTCACAAGTGGACACGTTCCATCTTAATAAAACTAATGTGTATCCTGTAAAAGCCTCTTTTCTTTTACTCCTGGCCCCAACCACCACCCAGGTCTCCCTCCTAATGAGTTTTGTCTGCCTCGCTGGTCCAATAACATCCTGATCACATCTGGCCACTGAGGTCAGCGCCTTTTGTTCATGCCTGCTTTTAGAAATTATTCAGATGTTGAGCTCTGACACATTCCATTAAAGCAGAAACACGAGGAGGAGCAAGCTATTTTCAGTTCAAATGAGTCTCTTTGACAATATGGAGGACGTGCTCCGTCATACTTGCAAAGGTTTCTGTAAGCAGGAAGAAAAACCTGTTCAGGAAAGAGGTTGCAGAGGTCGTTTGAGTCCCGATGCTCTGAAACGGCAGAAGCTTTTTGCCAATTTTGACTATAATCAGAAGAAGAGTACCTCAAACCACTTTAAGGATAATTTTTTTAGGACTTTTCTGTGAGCATGAAAGCTAAAACGTCCTATTTTTAGTCCTCATGTGCACTGCCACCTAAAACATAAAAATAAAGGACACGGAAAGCAGCACTTATCGACTCTGCGAGTGTTTCTATTGTGGGAGTTGAAGGTCATCAAAATTAGAGACGCACTAAGAGCCTTGCTTGAAACTAAAACAATGATGTTTGAGGCATTATCTGAGAACAAAAGAAGAGAACTAGAAAAATAACCTTTTTTTATTTTTTTAGCTGTTACTGTAGTAGTTGAGTGTTTTACCATTCCTGATCTGGTTCATTACTTTGTCAAAATGCATCTGAACCTGGAGGGCACGAGATTAAAGAACCACTTGATCTGATGCCAGTTTCTGCCCCTTGTGATGAAATCCAGATGGGTTCTGTTGAAAGTCCTTATCTAGACGAGGCGGAGAATAAACACCAGCTACATCATGCATGCTCATTGTATTACGTTTGTGATAAGGCTTTTTGAGAATTTTCCACTT
This sequence comes from Garcialebias charrua, assembly GCA_038048925.1. NCBI lineage: Eukaryota > Metazoa > Chordata > Actinopteri > Cyprinodontiformes > Rivulidae > Garcialebias > Garcialebias charrua. The sequence goes on from JBBPBX010076882.1 coordinate 15,505, forward strand.
TGGCCCATCCCTCGTTAGAAATCTCCAGTGAGCTTTGCGCTGTACGCCCCAGTATCTTTAGAGATGTCACCTACTGGTTTTGTGGGGGAGGGCATGTGATACGGCCTCTCATATTAGTGCTACGTCAGGAACAGGGCGTCTGTATCTTCATCATGTTCCTCCTTAAGCGTCATGAAAACATTCCCGGCCTCCAAAGGTGGATTCACTCACACTCCCCTCACAGCGTCTTTCCCTCCCACACTGAGCTGTGAATTTACACATACACACACGCACAAACACACACACAGAGGGCCTCAGAGGCGGATGATTGAGATTGTATCTGTGGATGGAAGCTGCTTCCTCCCGTCTGTTGTTTTGAGCTTCCCTCCCAACTTAACTACAGAACTGTGTTTTTGTCAGGAAAGCAACATCCTCACATTCGCCTTCATTTCAGTTCAACCTTTATTTAAACAGATAAGTCACATTGAGCCTCGAAGACTCATTTACAAGTGAGATCTGTTTGGACAGACAATAAAAAGTGGTGGAAAATGACACATAGGGTTTGGAGACAAAAAATTCCTAACATGCTCTTAAACTTTGGTTGAAGGACAACAGTGTGATAATGAAAAAAATCTTGCACACTATACATAATGACGCCGACATTACGCAGGTGGCGGGGGGAGGGGACACGCAAGGATGGTGAGCAGTCACAGAGGCACTAATGTCCCTCCATGAATTTTTATTTTATTTATTTTGCTGTATTCGTTTAAACATTTTTCTCTAAAGGACTCGTTTTCAGATTAGGGTCACTGTTCCCTTCCGCTGTATCTGAATCAGTCAGGGAAACTGTAAAACCATAATCGTTAGTGGTCATAGGTTTAACGTGATGCGTTGGCATTAAAACACTTTTTGCGTCCATCGTTTACATAAGCAGTTGGACCTTAATGTTTTTTTTGTTATTGATAAAATTCATAGATTCACACACTTTTAATGTGAACTGAACGATATAATATTAAAGATAAAAGTACTTCAGTGTCCTGCTCAAAATACTGCAAAAAGGACAATTTTGCTAATATACCATGCATCCATCCATCCATTATCTTTTACCCGCTTCTTCCTTTTTGGGTCACAGGGGTCACTGGTGCCCATATCCAGCCATCACTGTACGAGAGGCGTGGTACGCCCTGGACAGGTCTCCAGTCCATCACAGGGACACAAACGAGACAAACAACCATTCACTTACACCTATAGGGACAATTTAAATGGTAAATGGAGCTTACTTATATAGCGCTTTCCAGCCCGCTATGAGGGGCCCCAAAGCACTTCACAGTACCAGCCATCCACCCATTCATACACACATTCATACACCGGTAGCGGTGGACTGCCATGCAAGGCGCTGCCAGTCCTACCGGGAGCAAATTTAGTTACCAATCAATCTAACATGCATGTTTTTGGTCTGTGGGAGGAAACTGGAGTACACGGAGAAAACCCACACATGCACAAAGAGAACATGCAAA
>JBBPBX010076883.1:0-17000 GCA_038048925.1 Garcialebias charrua
CTTGGTTCAGGTAAGGCCATCTCTCCAAATCTTGCTCTTTTGGTATATTACTTCTTGTTGCAGGGATGTCTGGTTGAGTGTACACATCTGGCAGCGTGATGAAGTCTTGTTCATCGAGGCCACAGACCTCTAAATCTGTAAGAACATAACTACAGACTTTCTGTTCCTGTGCCATGGTGCGAAGAAGGATTTCTTTCTTTTTCCCACGAATATTTAACTTATTCGCAAGATCCTCGGTGCAAAAGGTTGCTGTGCTACCTTGATCCAGGAATGCATAAGTCTTAATGATCTTCCTGTTTTTCTTGTGTCTTATTTGTACAGGTACAATGGGAAGTATGCATTCATTTTCTCCGGCCCCAGTGACTTCACCTTTACAACCAGCAGACACAAGAGCACTTGAAACTTCACTTGTGTTTTGTGGGTTGTCATCCACATTGTTTTCTTCTGACACAACGTCCTGCTTCAACACATGTAGAATAGTGGGGTGCTTAAGACAACAGTCAGAACATGAGGCCTTTTTTCTACAGTCTTTATATAGATGACCTGCAGTTAGACACCCAAAACAAAGACCTTGTGATTTCAAAAACTGTATTCTGTCTTTCGAAGGCTTTTCTTTAATTTTGTTGCAAACACTCAAAGCATGGCTGTTCTTACAATAAAGACATGGGCTTTGAAAAGCACTGACTGTTTTGAATGAAGAAGTTTCATCCTGTTGACTCTTTGTTGCATCCTTTTCAGCAGGAGATATATTCACAGCAAAACTGCTTCTCTTTGAAAGGCCTTTAACTTGGTCAAATTTCTTTTGTGCACCACTCTGACTACCTGGAGTGGCATCAAGAATATCTCCAAATAACGGATCATTGGCAATCTTTGCTTGTTTGTAGATGAACTCCACAAGATCAGGAAACTTGGCTGGTGTTCCTTTTCTTTCTTTAAAGTTGTAAGCATGACTTCTCCATGTTTCTTTCAGTTTATATGGAAGTTTGCACAATATGCTTTTCATGTTTGTTGGGTTGTTCATTTCACACATGTAGTCCACATCAGTTAATGTGTTGGAACATCCAATCAGAAATAATGCAAATGTATTCAGCCCCTTTCTGTCTTCTGGTTTTATTTGAGGCCATTCCATAGCTTTTTTGATATATGCTGTGGAAATGGTTAACTCATCTCCATAGTGTCGATCAAGCAAAACCCTTGCTTCTCTATAAGCTCTGTCTGGCTTCATGTGCTCACAACTACGTACAAGTTCCAGCGGTTCTCCGCCTGTGAACTGTTCTAAATAATACAAACGATCTTGTTGGCTATCCGTTTGGTTCTCAATGGCATGCTCAAAGGCTCTTATGAAGGATCTGTAGGTAAGGGGGTCACCTGTAAATACTGAAATTTCTCTCTGAGGAAGTCGGGACAAGCCTTGCTGTTTTATGAGCATTTCAGTATGGTGATTTTGTTGCTGCAGAACCTGAAACAGATCAGCTGAAAAAGCATCAGAACACTGGACATGTGTTGGAGTGCTCTTTGATACAGGAGGGTTGAGATTTGCCTGCTGTCCATCCTTTGAGAATGTTTCTTGTTTTTCTGATTTGCCTGCAGAATGAACAGGCTCAGTTCTGAGTTTTGGAGTAGCTTGAAAATAATCAACCTCAGACTTCTGAGCGTCTTCAAACTCTTCATACACCTTTAATTTTGCATCTGAAATAGCAAGTTCTGTTTCAATTTCTAGTTGCTCTTTTCTAAATTTCAGACGGGCTTCTTCTAGTTGAATGGCTTCTTTGTTTTTTATAGCTGCTGCTCTTGCTAAGAGTGCTTCACGTTCTGCTTTAATTCTCAGCCGCGTTGAAATTGTACTTGATCCTTGTGATGCACTGCTTATAACTGAGTTAGCCTTTGAAACACTGTTGTGTGGACCAACATCATCCTCTGGAGGGCATATTACATCGTTTATCCATTGTATAATGCTTTGTATGAAAAGTTTAAACTCAGAATGTCTATGCTCGAAAACATCTTGGTCTTTGCATTTATCATCTTCATTTAACAGTTCACACAGTTCTTCATTAATGCGTTTATACTCTCCCAGGCATTTGACAAAGTTTGGTAAAGATTCTTTAGCTATGAAATCAACATTGCATTCATTTTGTTTCAATCTTTCAATGTTATTCTTCTCTTTTGTTAATTGTGACAGCTTGCCTCTTCTGGCTCCTTTTAATCTCATGAGTTTCTCATCAACAGCTCGTTCTGTGGGCTTTGGCTCCCTCTTCTGGCCAACGGCCGCAACTTCACCAACGTCTGACATCTTGTCCCGTTTACTTTACTTTTAAATCTTTACACACAAACTGTGAGCTTCCACAGCTTCTAACTCTTCTAAAACGATCACACAAACGTGTGTGAAAGAGTTCCTTTATGTGTAGGATTTCTGTTTCACAGTTCACAGAGTTAATGGAGATGCTGGCTCCGTTCGCCTGTTAGCTTAACAACCAACCGTTTTTTGTTGCTTAGCAACCAACCTGAAGTTTCTGTTGCTCTCAACGGCGGCGCTCGCAGCTTTTATTTTTCAACTCCGGCAAGGTCCTTGATGGAGTCGACTCTCAGATTGTCCTAAGTCCTCTTTCCTTTCTGTCTTGGTCTTGAAAGAGTCCTGAATGAGAGTTCTTTTGACTTGATGTTCAGTCTTTTGACTTGATGTTCAGTCTTTTGACTTGTTGTAAGTGCAGAAGCTCTCACTAGTCTAGCCCCTTCAAGCTCTTTTTTACGCGACACATTTCTTCAAAAAAGGAGGTCTTGAATCCAGCGATTATATTTGTGTCTTTACTGAACTTAATAAAAATATACACAAAAAAAAGGCATACAGATTCAAAACAAATAGAAAGTGACGGTCAAAAGACTGTGTTACTCTTCGGGTGCCAGACTTCTACTGAATAAACGAATGCTTACGTCCTATTTATACCCATTTCAACAGCCAATCAGAAGGCACCACGTCATAAGCTTCAACAGCATACAATTCCAAATGCTTATTTTTCTTCAAACAATAGAACCTGGCTGTAACTCACAGAATCAATTCAGGCAACAAAAATAAACATTTCTTTTAAACTTAAATCCTTTATATGGCTCCTACAAACTGTAATACACAAACTACATCACAAAATGAATAATTCTACTTAAATTTTCTAACTAATACACAAACTACATCACACTTAATTTTTTTTTTTTACTTAATTTTCCTAACTGTAATACACAAACTAGATCATAAAATGAATAATTCTACTTAATTTTTCTAACTGTAATACACAAACTACAAGATGGCACAACATCAAGATGTTCACAAAATGAATAATTCTACTTAATTTTCCTAACTGTAATACACAAACTACATCACAAAAATGAATAATTCTACTTAATTTTTTCTAACTGTAATACACAAACTGCGTCACAAAATGAATAACTCTACTTAATTTTTCTAACTGTAATACACAAACGCACTAAGCTACATCATAAGTACAACATAAGTGTAATACACAAACACACTAAGTTACATCATATATAGTTTTTGAGCAAGTCCTTTTTGACCTTTTTCTTAAATGTATACATTGATTTTGCATTTTTAACATCACTCTCCAGAGCATTCCACAATCGAACTCCCTGAATTGAGGTAGACCGTCCCTTTAAGCTGGTTCTGAATTGTGGTTTGATGAATATCTCTGTCCCTTTGAGATTGTAATAACTTTGTCTTTTTATAAAATTTCTTTGGATATTTAAAGGTAATGTGTTATTATGAGCCCTATACATAACTGATAAAATACTATATTCTACCAATTCCTGGAATTTCAATAAGTTTAGCTGAAGAAACAAAGTGTTTGATGGGTGACTGAAATGTTTTCTGGTGATTACTCTTACAGCTCTCTTTTGTAAAATAAAAACAGGCTTTGTAATAGTTTTGCACGCTTTTCCCCAAACCTCAATACAATAGATTAAATGTGGAGCAATGATTGTGTTATACAACATATGTAAAACTTTATCAATTAAAAAATCCCTGACTTTATACAGTACTGCAATTGATCTAGCTATTTTTTTTTAATGGAATTTACATGATGTTTCCATGTCAGTTTGTCATCAATGATAACACCCAGAAACTTCACTTCACTCACTTTACAGATCACAACATCTTCAATTTCAAATGGATCGTCATCAACAATTCTCTTTTTGTTACTGAATATCATGTAATTAGTTTTATCTAAATTCAAAGATAATTTGTTTAATTTAAACCAAGTTTGTATTTTTATAAATTCTGTTTTCATCATATCCAAAATCTGTTTTATGTCATTACCCGAACAGAAAAATGTGGTGTCATTGGCAAAAAGAACACATTTAAGTAGTCCTGACTTTTACTGCTCCTTTTTACATTTTTGATCTGGTTCAGCTTCTTTCAGCTTACTTGTGCAATTAAAAATTAAAAATCAGCTATTTCAGCTGTTTTGTGCTCCTTTCAGATTCTTTCTGTTAACCACAACATTTTTGAGCTTCTTCTAACTTCTTGCTGCTAATTTCAGCTTGTTATGCTCCTTTCAGCTTATTTCTGCAAGTTTCAGCTTTTTCTACTAGCTACTATATACGGTAGCTGTTTTATACTAATTTAAGCTTTTTCTGGTAATTCCACATTTTTTGCACTCTATTTCAGGTGTTTTCCACCTACAGGTAATTCAGCAAAAATGTGCTCTCTCCACTTCCTATTGGTAATTTCAGCTTCTTTCTGCTTTTTAGCTACGTCAGCGGTTTTGTTTTTGCTAATTTTTGTTTTTTTCCAGATAATTTCTGCTTTTTTGTACTCATATCTGCTTCTTTCAGCAAATGTGTTCTTTCTGCTTTCTTCTGTTACTTCTGATTGTTCTACCTTTTCAGCTAATTTTTTAGCTACGGGAATTTCAGCTGTTTTCAGAAAAAAAATCAAATATTTTGTGATAATTTCTGCTACTTTCAGCCTAATTAACTTATTTCTGCTAATTTCAGCTTGTTACTTTCAGATTTTTTTCTGCTAGTTTCAGCTTTTTGAACTGTTTCAGCTACCCTACTTTTTAGCTTTTTTTGTGCTAAATTTAGCTTTTTCAGCTAATTCTACATTTTTGCAACTCATTTTTAGCTCCTTCCACTTCCATCTGGTAGTTTAAGCTTCTTTCTGCATTTTCAGCTTTTCTTTCCAGCAATGTATTTGCTAATTTCAGCAATTTTAGCAAATTTCCTAATCTTTGTGCTAATTTCTGCTTACCGGTATTTAAAACTAATTCAGCAAATATGTTTCTGCTTTATTCTACTATTTTTGGCTTGTTCTTCCATTTCAGCTACATTTAAGCATTTTTTTAAATGTATTTTTTAGCTAATTTCAGCTGTTTTCCAGCAATAAGCATTCACACTGCATTTTTGCAGGAAATGCAATTTCTCTAGTTTATATTGTTTAATTTAAGAGCAACAGTCATCTCAGAGCACAATACAAAAGGCTAAACTAGTTTAAATCCCAAGTCCAGATTCTAATCCAATCACGATCTTTTCTAATATTAATTTCCTAATATTAATTGAATTCATGAATATAAAGTAATACATTCATGTGCAGTACATTATGAAATGCCAAAAAGCAAAATAATCTTAAGAAAGCCAGCAGGTGGCACCAGAAGAAACTGAAGGTGTTTTTTTTTAATGTGTTTTATGGCACTTGTCTGAAATCATGGAATGGATCGTGTATTTTTCCACACAGAGTATCAAGTGCGAACAGAGCGACTGGAGGCTGAGATCGCGGAGCGTTCTGCTCGGGTGGAGACCCTCAACTCCCAGCTGGAGGAGGCGCGTGCAGAGAAAAGTCAACTTGAACAGCAAGTGGCCTCGATCAACTCGCTGTTGGAGGCCAATCAGAGCAAAAAAGAGGAGGAACACATTCAGGTGAAACATTTATTTCTTGCGTTTACTCAGAAACACATAGTCAGGCCTGATTGTGTTTCTTGTTGTTCAGAAGGTGAACGCAGCAGAAGTGGAACATCTAAAGCTCTGGTAAGTATTTATAGACTTTGACAGTGTCCGATGAAGCGCTGTTTTAAACACGCCGCTCTCTTTTTACAGCGTTCAGGAGAAAGACAGCCAGCTGAACGCACTTCACGAAGAACTGACGCAGCTGCGGACAAAGCAGGAAGCCGCTGTAAGTTTTACAAGCGTCTATTTTTAGATCTGCTGTTAAATGCTGTCACTGAGGCCCTGTACACGTAGCAGTTTATCAGTAAAACCGAATAGTTTATCATGCGGTTTGGCCTTTCATCCACACGCGAACTCCGGTTGATGTAACTATAAACGAATAATAACAAAACTCGACCAAAGTGGAGATTTGAGAATTCTCCGCGTTCGCGTCTGCGTGTGGACTTTCAGAACCGGAGGTTTATGCTCCAGCTGGAGCTGACGTCACATGCTCGGAGAAAAAAAGCGCTAAAAAGTCAACATACCTGCTCTGACATGATTCCCAGTCGACATTTTCCTGCGTTTTATTAACTTTGTACTCCAACACGGTATTTTAGTAGTTCAACCTTGCAGTCTGTCCACACAAACGAAAGGAAAATAAATAAATAAATAACAGGAAGTCGCGGCTGAGTTGAAGGGTTGTGACTGCACTACACTGCCACTACACTGCCACCTATGGGTTGGGCATACTCTTTACAACGCTCTGTAGTGAAATAAACGGCACATGTAGACGAACATTTTATATCCAAACATGTATGGACAGAGATTTTTTTTTTAGCGCAAATATTCGTTTTTCAAACACCAGGCTACGTGTGTACAGGGCCTTGGTGTGCAGCTAATGCCACATCTGTTCCTGTAAAGCTGAGAAAAACTATTTTAAAACTCTTAACAGGAGAACACCGCCGCTGAACTTCTGCAGCAAAGTAAGAGGTAAGTTGCTTTCTATTCTTTTATGCATGTTGCTTTTTTAAGTTCAATTTCTGTTAACTTATAATATCCTGATTTATTGCCTTATAGTGAGGATGCAAGCCTCATCACTTCACTTCAGGACGAACTTAAAAACATCAAAGATGAGATGGTGCAACTTAAAAACACACCAGTAAGTAGTGCTTTAATATATTATTCCACTTTTCTAAACAGTCCTGCAAAGCAATAGTTCTGTAAAATATTCATATTTCCTTTTGCTTCAACAGTCGGATAGCTCTGCAGATCTTACACTACTACAAAACAGGTAAAATACATCAGTTTGCACACGTGAAGAGCGGGGAAAGGAGAGTTTTGTGCATACGAGTGTGAAAAGGCGTTTGTTTTTGCTGCTTTTTTAGTGTGGCTGAGAAGGATGCTCTGGTTACATCACTACAAGAGGAGCTGAGGGGAGCAAAAGAAAAGATGTCGGCGGATGATGTATGTTTTTACAGCGTGCAGATGTTTTAAAAACTGTTTGCTGCTCGTCTGTGTGTTGACAATGTCACCTGTTGCTGTAACAGACTCGTTTGGCGCAGCTGGCAGCTTTTCAGACTGAAACCAAAGAAACTCTTGAGTCGCTCTTCCCAAAGATGCTCGTAGAGACTGAGCAGGTGAGAAAAACTGAGCTTTAATGGTGAGAAATGGCTCGTTTGTGTGCAGCTCTGGTGATAATCATCAATCCAGATGTGGGCAACATGTGGCTCGAGGGCCAAAAGTGGCCCTTAGACTATCTATCTGGCCCCCCTTTTATTAATTAAAAAGTGAACAACTTTTAAATAAGTTGATGAAGTTTGCATTTTTGTAATAAAATACAGGTAGTCCTCGACTTCCGACGGAGATCTGTTCCTACGCTCCGTCGTAAACCGAACATACGTACATACTGCACCATGTACGTACAGTGCTGTATTCCCAAGCACTTAGCCTATCCTAACACAGTACCCTACATAATTATCAAAACACACACATTTGGGAGCTACAATGAAGGGGAAAAAAAAGTTACCGTAATTTCCTACTGGGATTCTGTGGTGAAGCCTCCTCCGTCCCTCCTCCGTATTCTCTATTGCGTTAACGTCATAAAACCGCCGTCCATAAAAAAGGCTACTTTTCCATAGCTGCTCCCCGTTTCTGCCGGTCCAACAAGTTTTGTTTTGTTTTTTGAACGTCCAGAGGTCCAGGCTTAGCTTTTTTAGAGAGTAATGTCCGCCACTACGTTAAAAAGTAAAACCGGAAACTGCGTAACTCGGCTTTTCAAAATAAAAAAGTCAAAATAATTTTTTTTTTTTTATGGGAGATGCGTCGTACCGGTAACCGCGAAACGTAACTCAAGACCGTCGTAAGTCGAGGACTACCTGTATAAGAAAGTTTAAATCAAGCATCTTGAATAAGAAGCCTTTGAACTGAGAAAAGCTAAAACTTCTTTTAAGTTGTCGTGTTTCCACAACAACACTGATCCTTAAAGACTCTTAAAAGCAAATATACAATTTTTTATTTTGCATATTTAAGCTAAAAAATATAAAGTCACAAGAGCCAGTTTACAGAAAATAAGACTTGTAATCCTAAAGATTATTGGGGAAACGTATTTTTATTGAACATGCTAACGATGCTACAACAAGAAAACGCTATAAAAAGTCTTCCAGCCTTGAAAAAAATTGTTTTTCAGTTCTCAGATTGCTCAAATGTCTCGATTCGACCTTCTTGAAATAAATGTTGCCCACCTCTGATCTAATCCATCCACGTTTGCGTTTCTCCTCGCTCAGTCCGACTGGTTACAAGTGTTTACACAGAAAGCCCAGGAGTCCCTCAGCCAGCAGCGTCAAGACGCTCAGTCGAGTTCGCAGCTGACGGTGAGCTTCGTTTTTCTTCTGTTAATATGAACGAGCCACATGGAAGATTTAATTTGGTTTTGGTTTGCTTCAGGAGTTACTTAAGAAACTGAAGGAAGCGGAGGAGAGTCACGGCTCCCTGCAGGCCGAATGTGAGCAGTACAGGACCGTCTTGGCTGAAACTGTGAGTGGCTGAAATCAAACGGAGGTAGCAGATTTTAAGAAAAGTTTACAGGTCTTATAAAAAAAATTTTTAATTCCTCTTCAGGAAGGAATGCTGAAGCATCTGCAGAAAAGCGTGGAGGAGGAAGAGTTGGTGTGGAAGTCAAAGATGGCAAACTCAGAAGAACAATTAAATGAGGCAAGAAGCCATCAGAATTTAAGAAAAGCTTCATTTATCTTTTATGTTATTAAACCTAAAGGATGTTTTGTGTCCAGGCTTTGCAGAATGTCAGCAAGCTGGAAGCAGACAACCAAAGCATAGGACAGGTGAGTGTTCACACTTTAAATCAACTAGAGCAGGGGTGCCCGGTACGTCGATCGCAAAGGCATTGTATCATCCATCCTCACTATGAAATTTGTTGATTGACAGACAGGGCAGCCAGTCATTCTGTCAAACCAGGTCTCAGAGCGGAGATTTTCGGGGGGAAATATTTATATTTACCCCCTCCACCCACCCCGTAAAAATCTCCATGTGTGAAGTCGCACATGAGCACTCCAGGCGGCTGCAGTCCAAAGTTTTTCTGCTCTAACAACAGTTAATAAATAACAGTTATAATAAATAAGTTATAATAAATAACAGAAATAACCGGTATAATAAATAACAGGTATAATAAATAACAGTTATAATAAATAACAGTTGTATTTTTTTTATTTTATTTTTTTATTCATTTCAAATTTAAAACACTAAAGAAACAATTTACAAACCATATGGGGGGGAAAAAGATTTAAAATGAAAGGAAGCAGAAGAAGAAAATAAATCTTATCTGCCCATTTTAAAAACAAAATCAATTCAAACAATCAATTCAAACAATGATTATCCATGAACCAAATAAATAACTAATAACAATTTACCGATTTATAGTACATTTGATATTTACCATTTATATATTTTTTTTTCAAGAATTTACTCTTAATCATTTTCTTAAATATAGACATTGACTTAGCTTTTTTAACATCATTTTCCAAACTATTCCATAGACCTATTCCATGTATTAAAGTAGACCGACCCTTTAATATAACCGTAATAAAGTTATAATAAATAACAGTTCTAATAAATAACAGTTCTAATAAATAACAGTTCTAATAAATAACAGTTCTAATAAATAACAGTTCTAATAAATAACAGTTCTAATAAATAACAATAGTTCTAATAAATAACAATAGTTCTAATAAATAACAGTTCTAATAAATAACAGTTCTAATAAATAACAGTTCTAATAAATAACAGTTCTAATAAATAACAGTTCTAATAAATAACAGTTCTAATAAATAACAACAGTTCTAATAAATAACAACAGTTCTAATAAATAACAGTTCTAATAAATAACAGTTCTAATAAATAACAGTTCTAATAAATAACAGTAGTTCTAATAAATAACAACAGTTATAATAAATAACAACAGTTATAATAAACGGCAGAGAGCAGGGTGTTTTTGTGCTGCTCACCCTTTTTTAGCATGTATGAGCAAAACTAATAAAATCCAGTTACAAAGAGACGGTGTATTCATCAATTTGGACTAACTGTCATGCAGACACTGCATGCGCAATGAATGCAGCTGAGCTGGCATCAGTGTTGCCAGATAAATTAAAAATGTCTTAATTACCCACTCCTTTTCTGTGCACATGTACAACAAACACGTCAAACAAGTCAATGTGTACATTTAAGAAGATCAAAAGTGAATTGTTAAAATATTTATATATGAAGTAGTTTAATGTGTATTGTATTAGTTAGAAAATTAAAAAGGGTTATTCATTTTGTTCTGTTACTTGAAGATTATTATTGTTTGAACTATTTATTTGAAAAAAAGGGCAGATATAATAGATTTTTGTCTTCTTTCTGCTACCTTTCATTTTTTTATATATATTTTGTATGTTATCATTTATGGGATTGATATGTATTGTATTTTAAAAATGAACAAATTTTTATAAATAAAATAAATAACACAACACACACCTCATATTAGAATATCTTTACTCGGCACATGTGACAGTTTAGGTCAAAATACAGTACTATTGTTTTAAAGTGACAGTACTATAGTTCAGAATTTCTTATCTGGCAACCCAACTGACATGGAAACTACAGCATTTTTCAAGTAAACCCACTCTTTTTTTTTGTTTTGTTTACATCCCCCAATAAACATTGGAAAAAAAAACACTAACGTTTCCAGAGGTGGTTGTGTAAACGGGACCTTATAGTAGGTAGATCACTCTGACTTGGTCATTTTGAAAGGAGCTCGCATGCTGAAAATGTGTGGGCACCCCTGAACTAGAGGTAGTCTGCTCGTGTCAAGCTGTGAAAAATGTTTTCTGCAGCTGAATGAGCAGATGATGCTTCTGGAAGCCCAGCTGGAGAAGCAGACAGACAGCCTGGTGATCTCAGAAAACATGGAGGAGGTACACAAGCAATAACATGAATAAAATAATTATATAGGGAGAGGACCCCAGATTTATTAGTTTGGGGTCCTTTATAAAAAAAAAATCCAAAAACATTTGATATATTAAAGTGAACCAACGTTTTGTTGCATTATAACAATTTGTGTCCAACATGTGTTCCTGTTTGTGCTCAGCTGAAGCTGCAGCTGTCAGAGTGTCAGAACCAGCTGCAGGCAGCCCAGAAGGAGGCCCACGCACACAAGGAGGAGCTGGAACAGGTGAGTTATCTGTGCAAATCCAAATTCCACATCGCAAGACTGGGAGAGGAATGTGTGTTATTTCTGACATGCCATGTGGGAGGAACTTTCAGTCTTTTTGAATTCACAAGGTGTCAGTGATGTGTAAGCAGACAGGCATTCTTAGACGGGTCGTTGCATAACCAGTGACTAGCGACGACTTCCTGTTTCAGGTCAGAGAGCAGCTGGGTGAGATCACGAAGCGGACTCGGGGAGAGCAGAACGGCCCAGCTGAGGCTGAACCCAGTCAGGTCAGGGTGTGAGGATCGCAGGACTCGCCTTCACTTCCTGTCAGAAAGTACCTGACAGTGACTGGAACAGCTCTTCAGCCCTTCTTTTTATTTAAATGATTATTTAAACATTCAACCTAGCCTAGTTTTATTTAAAAGAACGATACCTCTGTCACAGTTTTGGTTCGATGCAGGTTCAGAGCGCAGTCTGGTTAAAGCCATGTCCTTAATGATGCGTCTGCATAACACAAACCAGATGACAATTAGTCCGATCGAGCTGCATTTCCAGTCTGTCCAGTACTTCTCTGACAAAGTGGTCCCTCGTGCTAACCACTGTTTGCACCGTCCAGTAGACCTAACTCTCCTCCCTGCTGTTTCTTAGCATGTTCACCTCTTCTTCTTTTTTTCCATAAACCAGATGTTTACATACCGTGTAAAAAGAGACAACCGTTTTGTTTTTCCAGTGTCTGACATTAAATCAGGCTAAACCTTCCATGTTGTTTTATTAGTTAGAATTAACAAAATCATTCCCATTTGCTAAATGCCTGAATAATAATAATAATAATAATAATAATAATAATTGTCTATTCTTGTCATCTGCGTATGTTTCCCATACACAGACGAAATTCGTCTCTGCATTTAACCCAACCACCTACCAGGTGGTGCAGTGAGCAGCCATAGAAGGCGCTCGGGGAGCTGGAGAAATAGGTGTGCACTCATAGACACCCCAAGGTGTGTAGTGGCCGGGACGCGAACCCGCGTCCTTCGGGTCCCAAGTCAAACGCCCTAACCACTACACCATCTTGGCTCCTAAGTTGTTGTTTTATATACTTTTTTTTATTTTTATTAATTTAAAGCTCAGATGATGATGTCCTAGATCTGGAAGTGTTGGATAGATTAGTTGACATTTGAGTTGACTGAAGGCGCACCTCCACTTAGGCAAACAATGTTTGATCTGTATTACACTGTATTGGTTTAAGTGTCCTTGGGTGTCCTGAAAGGCGCTTTTAAGTAAAATGATTATTATTATTATTACCTCACACTGTTCTTTGTCTGGCATCACGGGAAAATCTAAAGTAATCAACCAAGATTTTGGGAAGAGAACTATTGACCTCCACAATTCGGCTTCATCTTAAGGTTAAAATCTCCAGAACACGTCATGTTCATCTATTCCAGATGTGGGAAACTGAAGGCCCCCCCCCCCCCAATATCCTTAGTAAAAATAAATAAATAAAGCTTTATTTAAAATAAATTATCAACAAGACTTAAAAATGTTTAAATCAGACAGTTTATGCAAAACTTGTTTAAAAAACACGTTAAAGTCATTGTTTCCAGAACTAGAATGAACTCTAAAGACTTAGAAATACAAAAATATAGCTTTGTTTTGCATATTTCCACAAACGTTTATAATCTATCATCACAAAAGCCAGTTTACAGAATGTCTAATATTCATAAAGGATACTGAAAATGCATGTTTTATAAAACAGGCCAACTATACTACTGTACAACAAGAAAAAGCTTGAAAAGGGTCTTCTAAATCCATTCATCCATTCTCTTCCGCTTATCCGGGGTCGGGTCGTGGGGGTAGCAGCCTAAGTAGGGAGGCCCAGACTTCCCTCTCCCCAGCCACTTGGAGCAGCTCCTCTGGGGGAATCCCAAGGCGTTCCCAGGCCAGCCGAGAAACATAGTCCCTCCAGCGTGTCCTGGGTCTTCCTCTGGGTCTCCTCCCGGTGGGACATGCCCGGAACACCTCACCAGGGAGGCGTCCAGGAGGCATCCTAACCAGATGCCCGAGCCACCTCAACTGGCTCCTCTCGATGTGGAGAAGCAGCGGCTCTACTCCGAGTCCCTCCCGGATGACTGAGCTTCTCACCCTATCTCTAAGGGAGAGTCCAGACACCCTGCGGAGAAAACTCATTTCAGCCGCTTGTATCCGAGATCTCGTTCTTTCGGTCACAACCCAAAGCTCATGACCATAGATGAGGGTGGGAACGTAGATCGATCGGTAAATTGAGAGCTTTGCCTTTTGACTCAGCTCTCTCTTCACCACGACAGACCGGTACAGCGCCCGCTTCACTGCGGACGCTGCACCTATCCGCCTATCGATCTCACGCTCCAGTTTTCCCTCATTCGTGAACAAGATCCCGAGATACTTAAACTCCTCCACTTGGGGAAGGACCTCCTCCCCGACCCGGAGAGGGCACGCTACCCTTTTCCGGCTCAAGACCATGGCCTCGGATTTGGAGGAACTGATCCTCATCCCGGCCGCATCACACTCAGCTGCAAACCGCTCCAGCGAAAGCTGTAGATCACGACCTGATGAAGCCAATAGGACCACATCATCTGCAAAAAACAGAGAAGCGATTCTAAGGCCACCAAAACGGATCCTCTCAACACCTTGGCTGCGCCTAGAAATTCTGTCCATAAAAGTTATAAACAGAATCGGTGACAAAGGGCAACCTTGGCGGAGTCCAACTCTCACCGGAAACGAGCCTGACTTACTGCCAGCAATGCGGACCAAGCTCTGACACCGGTCGTACAGGGACCTAACAGCCCTTATCAAAGGGCCTGGTACCCCATACTCCCGGAGTACCCCCCACAGAACCCCCCGAGGGACGCGGTCGAATGCCTTCTCCAAGTCCACAAAGCACATGTAAACTGGTTGGGCAAACTCCCACGCACCCTCCAGGACCCTGCTGAGGGTGTAGAGCTGGTCCAGTGTTCCACGACCAGGACGAAAACCACACTGCTCCTCCTGAATCCGAGGTTCGACTATCCGACGGACCCTCCTCTCCAGAACCCCTGAATAGACCTTACCAGGGAGGCTTAAGAGTGTGATCCCCCTATTAGTTGGAACACACCCTACGGTCCCCCTTTTTGAATAGGGGAACCACCACCCCAGTCTGCCAATCCAAGGGAACTGCCCCCGATGTCCACGCGATATTGCAGAGTCGCGTAAGCCAACACAACCCCACAACATCCAGAGCCCTAAGGAACTCCGGGCGAATCTCATCCACCCCCGGAGCCTTGCCACCGCGGAGCTTTTTAACCACCTCGGCGACCTCAGCACCAGAGATTGGAGAGCCCGACCCAAAGTCCCCAGGCTCCGCTTCCTCAGTGGAAGACGTGCCAGTAGGATTGAGGAGGTCTTCGAAGTATTCCGCCCACCGACTCACAACATCCCGAGTTGAGGTCAACAGCACGCCATCCCCACCATAAATGGTGTTGGTCGCGTACCGCTTTCCCCCCCTGAGACGCCGGATGGTGGACCAGAATCGCCTCGAAGCCGTACGGAAGTCATTCTCCATGGCCTCTCCGAACTCCTCCCACGCCCGAGTTTTTGCCTCAGCAACCACCCGAGCCGCATGCCGCTTGGACTGCCGGTACCTATCTGCTGCTTCCGGGGTCCCACAAGCCAAAAAGGCCCAATAGGACTCCTTCTTCAGCCTGACAGCATCCCTCACCACCGGTGTCCACCACCGGGTTCGAGGGTTGCCACCACGACAGGCACCAACAACCTTGCGGCCACAACTCCGATAAGCTGCCTCGACAATAGAGGCGCGAAACATGGCCCACTCGGACTCAATGTCCCCCGCCTCCCTGGAACGTGTTCAAAGCTCTCCCGGAGGTGGGAGTTAAAGCTCCGTCTTACGGGAGACTCTGCCAGACGTTCCCAGCAGACCCTCACAATACGTTTGGGTCTGCCAGGTCTGACCGGCATCCTCCCCCACCATCGGAGCCAACTCACCACCAGGTAGTGGTCAGTTGACAGCTCCGCCCCTCTCTTCACCCGAGTGTCCAAGACATGCGGCCGCAGATCAGATGAGACGACAACAAAGTCGATCATCGAACTACGACCTAGGGTGTCCTGGTGCCAAGAGCACATATGGACACCCTTATGCCTGAACATGGTGTTCGTTATGGACAATCCATGACGAGCACAGAAGTCCAATAACAGAACACCACTTGGGTTCAGATCAGGGGGGCCGTTCCTCCCAACCACACCCCTCCAGGTCTCACTGTCATTGCCCACGTGAGCGTTGAAGTCCCCCAGTAGAACAAGGGAGTCCCCAGGAGGCGCACTCTCCAATACCCCCTCCAAGGACTCCAAAAAGGGTGGGTAATCTGCGCTGCCGTTTGGCGCATAGGCACAAACAACAGTCAGAGCCCGTCCCCCCACACGTAGGCGAAGGGAGGCTACCCTCTCGTTCACCGGGGTGAACCCCAACGTACAGGCACCAAGATGGGGGGCAACAAGTATGCCCACTCCTGCTCGGCGCCTCTCACCAGGGGCAACTCCAGAGTGGAAGAGTGTCCAACCCCTCTCAAGGAAACTGGTTCCAGAGCCAGAGCCATGCGTTGAGGTGAGTCCGACTATTTCTAGCCGGAACCTCTCAACCTCACACACTAGCTCAGGCTCCTTCCCCACCAGAGAGGTGACATTCCATGTCCCAATGGCCAGCTTCTGTAGCCGAGGATCAGACCGCCAGGGTCCCCGCCCTCGGCCACCACCCATCCACATTGCACCCGACCCCTTTGGCCCCTCCCACAGGTGGTGAGCCCATGGGAAGGGGGACCCACGTCTCCTCTTCGGGCTGTGCCCGGCCGGGCTCCATGGGTAAAAGCCCGGCCACCAGGCGCTCGTTGGCGAGCGCCTGGTGGCGCGTAGAAGTTAGTTAACTTCTAACTTAGTTAGACGTCTCAGTTAGACGGCTCAGCATTCTTGAAACACGCAAGAGTTCACTACAGAACTCTACAAATGGAGTTTGTAGAGTTTGGCTTCATCAGGCCTTCAACAAGGCCTGGCTCCAGAGTGGGGACCCGGTGACCCACGTCCGGGCGAGGGAACATTTAGTCCATTTATCGTACTCGTCATAAGGGGTCTTTGGGCTGCACTTTGTCTGGTCCCTCACCTAGGACCTGTCTGCCTTGGGTGACCCTACTAGGGGCATGAAGCCCCTCACAGCATAGCTCCTAGGATCATTGGGACACTCGAACCCCTCCACCACAGTATGGTGGCAACCCAGGGAGGAGTCTTCTAAATCTCTTTTTTTTTATTTTATCCAATTCTCTATGCGGCCCTTTGATTGCTTTAAACGTATTGA
>JBBPBX010076884.1:0-17000 GCA_038048925.1 Garcialebias charrua
TCTCCCTCGGTCCAGTTTGGTCAGTTCGTTTACCATTCTCAGCGTCTCCAGACGTGCGCCTTGACTCGAACCGAAAGTAACGGCAGCTCCTGGTGTTGTTTTCAAGATAAGACGTTCCTTAAAGGAATGTCAATAAAAGAGAGCTTTTTCAGCTGTTGAAGATGACTTATAACTTGGCATGTTATAAGCCTTTAACTGAATGACGTGGTCATTAGCGTGTTGACCAGACGATCATCAGTTCTTTGGGGAACCTCATCATGGGTTGAGGACCTCAGCAAACTCCGTCAGTTCCAGCAAAAGCTTAGAACTTTAAGGAAGGATCTGTGATCAGTGACTTGTTGTTCTTCTCTGATTGGTCCAAACAAACCAGTGGATGAAGGTCACTCGGATAGGAGAAGATCAGTTTTTAGAACAGAGAAGAAGTTGTTTAGAATGAAGACAGAGAAACAGATTAGACTGGAGCCAGCTTCATAAAACAACTGATTAAAACTGTGTTCTAACTTCTAACAAAACTGATCGAGTTCAGTCTGACATATTAATTCACTTTCACCGTTTGATTCATCATATGAAGAAGTGATCATTATTTTGAAATAACATTGGATTTCCAACTTGAATTAAACAGTTTGAATTAAACAGTCTTTGACTTAACAAACATTGAATTCAATAATGCTTATACAAGTAACACAAGGTTATTCATTAACACAAAAATAGAGGAATAAGAGAGTCTCTTATGACTTATTGTGTTTTGATTCAAAATAATGTAATAAAATAGTGTTAATGTCCTTTTTCTGAGAGTATCAGTGAAAAGGTGTCACTGGGACAGTTCAAGTATCAGAGCGGGCACAGTCATGCCCATTACACAAACTACAGACAAGAAACTGAAACATTCATTGAAAGAACATTGAGTTTCTGGACCCCCCCCTGCCCCCCATTAAACAGAAAAACACCTTTGCTATATTATTGGGTGTATAAATATAAATGTGTAATATTTATATTATTTTACGCCAAGAACTAAAGCAGCAGAGACAAAGGGACAAAGACTCAGACAGGCTAAGCACTCCTACAGTGCCAGAACACTTTTGTCAACACTTGTCCCACCGTAATGCGCTTTTGGAAACAAAAAGATGATAGCGCCCATAAAATGGACTGACAACATCCGAATCCGCTGAAACAAAGCATTGAGCCATGGAAAATAACTCACCTCAGCTGGGCTGACTTGGAGCACAATGGATTAACTGTGCGTTGCTTGTACGTTTCCCTAGCATTAAAATAAATTTAAAAAAATGATGAACTCAGTTTACCTATGCAAAAAAAACAATAATTGATTTTAGCATTTTCCAAGCCAAACTTACACTTTGTTAAATAGAAAAATATAGTAACAAATAGTGGTGTAAACAATGCATCAATTTAAATCGATATATGATTAAATTATAAATAATTAATGATTCAATTATATTGTGGTAAAACTAAAACATCGATTCATATAGTCATCTTTAAAATATGCTTTTATTTTGAAATTTCTCATCATTTCCGTGCATGGCTGCTCTCTGCTGCCGCCTCAGCAACATGGCAAACGAGGCAGAAAACAGATAATGAAATTCACTCTCTGCTGGATTTAAATCAACACTGTGGAAATATTTTGGATTCCAACAGAAGGTTGGCTCAACTGACAAAACTCATGCCGTATGCAATGTGTGCGAGTGTGAGGTAAAATACTCAGGAAATGCAACAAATGTGACCATTCACCTGAAGAAGAAACACGGCATTGATAGACATGTCATGTACGCTCAATACAGTTTCTAATTCGGTTTCTTTATAACTGAAAAGTAATCAGGGCACTTTTAAGTTAATGGGTTTAAAAAATGCACTTACCGTAAACAAGAGAAATGTGAGACTGAACAGGCCTTGTAATAACATAAATAAAATGGTTAAATCATACTTGAGTTGTTGTAAATTTATTTATATGTAAATGAGATGGGTATTTGATATAGCAATATATTGATTGCAGACTTGTGAATCGAATATAATCGAAATGGTATTGTGACAGACTTTGTGATATCGAGAAAAATTGTGTTGTCATACAAACAAATCAATATCAATCAGTAGCAGCCAGCTCAGGACCAGAAGGTCTCGGGCTCAATCCCCGGTTACGGCATTCCTCGTTGTGTCCCTGGGCAAGACACTTAACCCCGAGTTGCTCCCGGTAGGACAGACAGCGCCTTGCAAGGCAGTCTACCGCTACCGGTGTATGAATGTGTGTATGAATGGGTGGATGGTTGGTACTGTGAAGCGCTTTGGGGCCCCTCAAAGGGGTCTGGAAAGCGCTATATAAGTAAGCTCCATTTACCATTTACCATATATGCTGGTGAAGATTCTCAGTCGTCCAGGACATGATAAATCAAAAATGGCGTTCAATACGAGATCCACTGGACTTTATTTGTAACAGAAGACGTTTCGCTTCTCATCTGAGGAGCCTCGGATGAGAAGCGAAACGTCTTCTGTTACAAATAAAGTCCAGTGGATCTTGTATTGAACGCCTTTTTTGATTTACCATATAATATCATATTGTGGTAAAGCTGGTGATTTACACCCCTAGTAACAAATTGATTAATTGTTTTGCACATTCTGAAAATATATTTGGGTTGCAATGAGGTGTTGTAACACCAGTTTCACCTGCAAAATGTTTTGAGCATGGGGAAAAATACAATAAAAATTTGATTCAACCTTTATTTAGGCAGGTTAATCTCATTGAGCCTCGAGGACTCATTTACAAGAGGGACCTGTCTACAAACTAAAGAATGATGACAACAGCAACCGTAGAATTTCCTTAAACAATCAACAATAGACAAACATAAGAGAGGAATACAGTTTTTTTTTGGAGCAAATTAAAACAAAGTAGCAAAACATTATAAGTTAGATGTAGAAAATCAAAAACATGAACATATCTGCCTTGATTTTTGCCAGGGTTCCAACAGATTCTTACAACCATTTAGAGAAGTCAAGGACGAGAGCTTCAGGTCTTTTGTAAGATATTCCATGAAGCAGGAGCAGAGTAGGAGAAGGCCCTTTTGCCAAGTTCAGTCCTCACTGACGGAACACTGCAGGTAATCATGAAAAATAAACAGAGCAACATGGGGGCATCCCCCACAGTTTGAGAACTAGGGTAGTGGTGATAGTTATGCATTCCCGTTACCTGTTGGTCCTACATGAAAAGTTGCATAATGGTTTAATATTCCACTGCAACAACCTAGAAACCTTTAGTTTATTTTAGTTATACTTTTTATAGCCTGGTTTAAACCAGACCCTTGTCCTTCACTTCACTTTGGACTAGGGTCTGGCATCTCTGCCATAGACAACGATTTCTCCTGGAGATTTTTGAATGGACCAATCAGAGAACAGGAGGCAGAGTTTTGTTAGTTTAGCCTGGCGAGGTCCAGGCTATCAGATAAATTGCTCAGAAACCACTCGGTGGATATTTTTTCTGCCACCAGTGTGTAATTATATGTCTTTAATTTACTGACTGTTGGCCTAGATGAAACATTTGAGATAAAATTCGATTTTTTATCATTTATTTTCGTAGCGCACCCGAGGCTGTTTGGAAAATATCAAACCGAAACTATTTAATATCCCGCAGATTTGACCATTTCGTGAATTGATTTAGGAACTGTTAAGCTCAGGAACACTTCTGATATAACGTCAGCTATGAAATATATTTTTTCTCAGCAGAGAAATAATAGTTTTTTACCTTGTTTTGATGAAAATTCGTTCGTGGCGGCAGCCATTTTGAATGACGACGTCAGTCGACATCGTTCAAAACTCCGCCTTCTGCTCTCTGATTGCTCAGGAACACTTCTGATATAACGTCAGCTATGAAATATATTTTTTCTCAGCAGAGAAATAATAGTTTTTTACCTTGTTTTATTGAAAATTCCTTCGTGGCGGCAGCCATTTTGAATGACGACGTCAGTCGACGTCGTTCAAAACTCCGCCTTCTGTTCTCTGATTGGTCCGGTCAAAACCTACCGGAGATATCCTTGTCTATGGGACAAGTCCCAGACTGTGCAGTGAAGGGAAATGAGAATTGAGCGGAGCTGTGCAGGAAGGTGAGGGCCAGGCTTTACTTTTTATACTCTTTTTTTTTATACTAGTATGCAAAAACTCAGGACAGTATTATGTTCATTAAATGTTTAATGTTTTAGTTTTAGAGTTGGTGTAAATTTTATGTTCATTAAATGTTTAATGTTTTAGTTTTAGAGTTGGTGTAAATTTTCATACTCTTATACCACTATGCAAAAACTCAGGACAGTGTTAGTTTTACTATTTTATGCTTATGTCTATTATTATATGTTTCAGTGTTTCAATGTTTAGATGTTTACTGTTGCACCGAGGGACTGAGAGAAACGCAATTTCGGTCCTGTGTATGTCCTGTACAGTACATATTGCAGATCTGACAATAAAGTTGACTTTGACTTTGACTTTGAACAAGGGAAATCCCTTCATAATGTCGAGATTCTATTATTTCTGCAATGTATTTCTGATAAATTAAAGTTAAACGTAGGCATCAGAATAAAAAAATAACATAGATTTATTGTAATATAAATGCCCTTTAGGATGAATACTTTAACATTTAGTACTGTATTTTTTAGGCAAAAAATATTACAAATCTGCAATATGCTGTTAAAACACGACTTAAATGTAAAAAGCTTTTTGAATAATTGCAACCTCATTTCAACTGTGAAAATGTAACCAATTACACTTTATCTTTCTTCCTTTCAAAGTCGCTCATTTTACACAGCTTGCAAACACACACACACACACACACACCCCACACACGCACACACACACACACACACACATTGAGTCATAATCTATCTCGCTACATCTAGCGATATGAGGAAGCTGACTTTTCCACATCTTGATGAGTGGGGGCAGAAAAGGCATTATCAACCTCAGAGAAAGATAAGAACTGTGTTGGTGGGCCAGGAGTCTTGTGTATAAAAATACATCCAAAAGGTCACTGGAGTTTGACTTAACACCAGCCGACACAGAGACACTGAAGGTCAAAGAGATTGAAGGACTAATCCATTCACAGGAAGGAAAATCACACCTTTAGTCTCACTCGGGACAGTTTCTCTAGAGAATGATTTTGTATTTTCTATGAAGGAACAGAGTCAGAGTTTACATGAGCACCAAATAATACAGACACATTTTATGGAAGAAATACTGCTAATACACCTCTGGAAAGGTGACAAAGTTTATTGTGTGTTTTAAAATGGTGTTGTATTGTAACATATTGTATTGTAATTTGAGCAGCTGTGGCTGAGTCTTGGAGGAGAGCACTGAACTCTGGTTGGATCAGGCAGCATATTAATCCTACTGGAGTACCCTGGATAAGTAGGGCCCCTGGGCACTACTTTAGATATAATTCTGAGAACACCACATTTCATAACACAATTGGTAAAACTCGGAGCAGCAAAAAAGGATATTACCAAACCAGTAGAAAAACTTAAATTAGGAACATCTTGTTAGGTCTTTATTTAGCTTGTGGTATGGATATCAGTGATTACTGGAATGTGAAAAATAAACTTATTATAAAAGGTAATACGTAACAGCAAAGAAAACTTTTCTATTCTCCAAAAATATAATTTATTCTCAAATTTAGTCCAAGTTCAAGGTTCTTTATTGTCATTTGCATTAAATGTGGTACCATACCATACAGAACCATACCAATTTACAAAGGTGGGCACCAGACCGCTGGAGAGCGCTAATGCGCTGATCCGCTTACAGCGGACCTAAACTATTTGTCAGCGTTACAGCGGATTGTCTAACTTTTATAATTCATAAGCGGATTTGTGCTATTTTTATTTAAAATGCAGTACCGCTAATAACTAATTATCTATCAGTAAAAATGAAAAAACTTATTTACAGGCTCTTACGCTGGCTCTCGTAGCTGCTTGTTTACCTTTTTCCCCCTTGGTGAGGGAGCAGAGAGGAGGGAGGGGGAGCAGAGGGGAGAACAGATGCGGATCTACCATGTAGGCAAATGATGCCGTTGCCTGGGGCTCCCAATCAGCAGGGGCCCCGGCCCCGGCCAGTCACCTACATCCCTAACATTGCTCATGCTTGTTAATGTACATTTAACATAAAAATAATTATAGTTACGATGAAAACGATCATTAAAAACGCAATACAAAAACCGGTCGATTTCTGTATCCCCCTACTAAAAATGGACTATTCCATCTTGACATCTTCCGGGTCAGAGGTGAACTCGGGTGCTAATTCTGTGGCTAGCTGGTTGCGCTCGGTGTCTTCATAAATCATGGGAGAACCCCGCTGTATCAAGCTAAATTAACGCGGCCGGAGGATTGTATTGTGTGTTTTGTGTCAACCACTCGACGGTGAGTCGTTCGTTTTATGTATTTGGGTTCCTTTTATGAAATAGAAATGCGGTGGCGACACGCCCATGTATTTGAGATTTAAAAGTGGTCTTAGTGATTAAAAGATCATTCTCTTTTTGTTAATTTCATGGCCGAATAGAATATATATATGTAAAGTATTAAATAAATCCTTTGATTTTTGTAATTTCATCCTTTTAGGATCATTTTAGTTACTTTTCATTAAATCTGTTGACTGCCTATAGAAATTTGGAATTGGTTTAATTTATTTTGGGTTGCGCAAGAAAAAAGAAATTACTATTTGTTTTTTGAAACAATATTGAAGTAAATTAAGCTTAATTGACTCTTATATGAATTAAACTTGGATACAACTTGGAAGTGCACTTTAAAACTTGATCTGTAACTTTAATTTGATATGTACTGTTGATGTGGTCTTTGAATTGAAGTTATAATAATAATAATAATAATAAACTTTATTTGTATAGCACCTTCCTGCAATGCCTTGCATTGACCAAGGTGCTTAACAGGACATTTGAATGATTCTTGAAAAATACCTGCTGGAATTATTTTATTTGTTTTTGTGAATGTTTAACTATGTGAATGTTTAACTATTTTTGATAACAGTTTAGTCCTGTGTATATAGTAATGCTAATTTTTGTTTTGTTTATGACCTTGTTTAGGTCAGGGTTTTTTTCACCCCCTGTTCCCACCCAGGATGGCAAGCTACCGGATCACCGCAGCTGTGCGGTAGGACTTAAATTGCACCAAACTATTTGTTTTTTTTCTGGACATATTACCCTGGATCATGAACTACAAACTACCAGATTATTGATTGATGGACCTTTAATCATCCGGGATTCAAGAACTGATTTAAAATAGAAAAAAAAGAACTCTTGGGTGTAATCAGGGTCTGTTTTGTTCTGTGTATTTTGTCTATTGGTTATACTCAAAGAAAATTATTATTATTACAAATGTAGTGGACATGACCTTGTCCACTTTTAAGACACCTGTGTACTTTTGAACTGTCCAGTGATGACCTTTACTGACCTCTCAGTAAAGCAAGACATTTACTACAAAATCATTCATTAAGCTGTAATCTGATAAATATAGTCACCAAAAGAGACTATTTCTATCTTTGATTTTAGGCTGATGTGATCAAAAGAATAACTTTTGTCATTTTCATGATGTGTGCTTTTAAGCTGTGTCATTCTGTAAGAGTTAAACTGTGTTCACTGCTGTGTTTAAAGGTGAAGCCTTCGGGTCACAGAGACCGGACGGTTTTGTTTAGAAACTCAGAGACAGTCTCATGAGCAAGGCTCCAGCGTTATCTGTCTTTTTTCCTAAACATTTCTCTCTGCTGCTGGTTTTAACCTTGGGTATGATAAGACAAATGAACTCCTCTCTTGGATCCTGCTTTAAGTTCTAAGCTTTTGCTGAAAGGCTTCGGAGAGTTGCTGGGAACTTCAAGAGATGTGAACTTTCCCAAGAGCTGGACACGTGTGGTCAAGAGTTAACGACCGGCGTCTTCAGCTAAGGACTGATAACATGTTGTTATGGGTCCACTTTTAAGGAGCAGAGCTCTCAAACTTTGTTATTCCTTCCTGGAATAAATTATCTTGAGCCAAGAAACCACGACTGTCACGGCTTCTGCCGATGAAAGCGAGTATCACCGACACCGACAAGGTAAACACGTCTGGAGTCCAGCTTGGACTTGCGGACCGACGACTCGTCAGTCCAAGGCTGACCACAGCTCTTTGCCAGAACCAAGGCGGACGTCTTAAGGTAAAGGAGCAGCTGTTTGCTTACTGGAGGTGTGATGATATCTTAGCTGGACGCGTACGGAAGAGTGTCATCTGGTTTCATAAATGCAAGATAAACTTCCTCTCTTAACCTCCCAATTCTTCTTAAATCTTTCCTCCTATTATTTCCCCTCTCAATCTAAGCTGGAAACTATTTTAAGTTTAAAGTGCCCACAGACTAAATATGTTAACATCCAATATTTATGTCTGTTGTGTTCAATTTAAGTGTGCTGACGTATTAATTTGAAAGAAAGTGAAATCATGTCAATCAAGTGTAATGGTGTTAATTTAGTTGATTTATTTTAAATAAATGGTAGTGTCGCCTGGCATACCAAACTAAGTCAATGTCCATTGTCACTTAATGGCTCTGTTTATTTATCCATCATAAAGATCACAGAGATATTGGGTAAACTGAAAAAGAACAGAATCCGTGAATTTACTATTCAATCTGAATAAGTAGATTAATTAAGGATAAAGAGGTCAGTATTAATATTGACCTCCTCATAATTCTTACATCTGGTGGCCTTCGTACGTGGTTCTGAAAGTTTATTGATATCTGTGGTCTCAGTCATGAACTGTAACGTCATGTTTGCATAAAAGGATCCAAGTTTTAAACTCTGAGGATAATGATTTTGGCTGGAAGTGTTCAAAGCAGGCAGATTCTGCATGTTTTTATCATTTGAAGCTGTGAGATTATTATTGTTTCAACTCTGTTAGACGCTGTTGGAAGCATTCAGGTGAAGTTTTGTCAGCCGTGGTCTGTGGTGGTTCTGGTCCTGTTTCGGTCCAGTTCACGCAGACTCCTGTACAACGCTTTGTTTGACCGCCGAGTCAGAAGCCTGAAAGCTAATTTAACATCTACAAGATTGCTGTTGTGGCATTTTACATGTTAGAGCAGGTCATAGAAGCATATTACTGTAGAACGTAGTCGGATAGTGGTTCTGTTCAGACCCAAGTTTCTGCTCCACGACGAAGTGGACCGGAACCGACCTTTACGCGCTCCGAGTGAGTCCGTGTTTGTTCAACAGCTGCAGTGCTGTGTTACTGAGCGTAACTAAGTTGGCCTGTCTAGGTGTGTTCGCCGCATGTTTCAGAGTTTTGGGGAGTTAAATTGAAGCGTTTGAGTTGTTTTAAGAGTCTATAAAGTTGTGGTCTGTTGTGCGAGCTAACGTTAGAGCTACGTGTCCAAGTACACGTTTGTTTATGAGCTGTGATTGGATGAAACGAGAGCTGTGTGCTGTCAATCACTCTTGTGGCGAACGCTGATTCGCTGTTGTGAGCTGTCAATCACGTCGCACGCCGTTGCGACCAGCCCACTTTGTCGTAATTTCCGGCGCTACATTGGTCGAAGGTAAGAAACTACATTCGCCATTAATGCTTGGAGAATGAACTACATATGCTGTGATTGATTTGTTGACGTCACGTATCTTGTAGCGAGCTCCGCCTCGCTCACGTACGAAGCTGGTGACGCGCTACGCACGCTGCGTTGGCCCGCCCATTCTTGTCGTCATTTCCTGATGCACATTGAGTGACAATCAGACGCAGTTCACACACACACGGTGAAAAGAGATTTCATTGAGAGTTTAAACACTCATTTCGAGCCATCTAAACTGTCTAACAACATGAATTTGTCTCTGACAGGACCGCGGTTCGAGCGTTTATCACTGATACACTAGAAACTAACTCTGAAAAGGTTGTTTTTAGTTTAAATACTGATTAGAAAAATCAGTTTCCTCGTGGTTAACATTGAGTCTCGAAGCTGCCCCCTGTTGGTTAAAAGACGTTGACAGATGAGTTTGCCAAAGACATCATAAAAAAGTCAGCATTTTTATGGTGAATTACCAGCTTTTAAAATTGTTCTGTACACAAACAAAAACTCCTGTTTATTCTAAATACAAATTTTAGAATAACAGAGGTACAGACAAACAATTTATGCTCATTTTAAATACTGAAGAGATTTAAAATAACACTCAAAAGGGAATTTTTATTTGATTTTCAAATTAAATAAAAAAAAAAAATGATGGAGAACAGAGCATTTCCACATTATGATCTTCACATCTCTGAATTTTAAACAGAATTGTTGTACATCTGTACACTTTTAGTTAAAAAATTGCATTTTTAACGTTTTTCTGTGTAAAATTAACGAACACTCGTTTATTTTAAATAAAAAGTTTAAAATAACAAACAAAATTACATTTTTCAATCCAGATAACTGCGGCAACTCAAAACAGTTCTACTGAATCTGAAATACATTCTCTTGGAGCAAAATAAAAGCATCCTGTCACATTTTAGTGAAGTCATTGCATTTAAGTCAGCCCTCTTTTATAAGCGTTTGAGTAAGAAAAACGGAAATCAGGCTGCTTGGGTTAGTTAGTAACTGTTGTTTGAACGTAAGTTCTATTTTAAAGTTAACACTGCAAGAGTGCATTTAACTTTTACAAAGTTCATTGAGGGTAAAAACCTGAAATAAGGTACCTATGAATACTTATTACACAGTGAAACGCGTAAACCTCAGCTGATTAGTTTATTTGACTCAGTGCTACATTAAAAGTGAATATTTATTTGCAAACACTAACATGAGAACAATCTTTTGATTTTTTTCACACAAAATCAAAACTAAAAGATGGGAGATAACAATTATGATCAAGCTTTACAGCTGCTCACAGCAAAGCTTGAATCGTTAAGGCTTAGTAACATTCGCAGAAGAGAAACTTTTCAACAAGAAAAACTTAAGTTAAAACGTGAGATCAAACGAATTCAAAACAAAAAGATGGGAGATAACGATTGTGATGAAGCTTTACAGCTGCTCACTGAAATACTTGAATTGTTAAGGCAAGATAACATTCGCAGAAGAGAAAATTTTCAACAAGAACAACTTGAGTTAAAAAGTGAGATTGAGCAATTAAAAATAAAACGGCGTGCTATAAATGGTTTTGATGTTCGTCAACTCCCTGACCCGATCTGGTTAAAAACAAAACCAGAGCGTGAACTACATTACCAAGACAAGGTCAAATCCCACTCGCTGGAGCTGGAAGGGACAAGTTCATCAACTCCCTCTCCTAAAAAAGGCGAGAAGAAACATGTTTTTCGAACTAAAAAACCACGACATGAAGGTGTCCGCTGGAACAATGAGCCAGAGTGGCTCAGACAAGACCCAGAGTACATAAAACGATTTCAAAGGACGAGCACACGTCCTGTCCCTGCACCTCGGACGAAGCTGCCCGAGATAAGCAAAAAACCACAAACGGTGGACGCCCGCTCTTTAAGTGACCCTCCGCGGTCTACACCGAGCAAAGCTCCTGCCCCTGCACTGCGGACTGGACAGTCCGGGAGTAGCAAAAGGTCACAGAAGTTCCAGGAAAAAGGCAACATACCTCTAAGCTCTGAGGAGATAGTGGACATAAGTTGGTTGTTTGAAAACTTGAATGATACAGAGGATGACCAAACTGGGACAATGAGTGACCTTGTCTTTGATAACTCAGAGCACACAGTTGATGACAAAGACAGCAAACAAACTGCTGATAGTCAACAACATCCTGAAGGTCATGATGCTGACAGCCAACAAGATGCTGACAGTAAACAAGATTACACAGACAGAGTCACACGTGAACAGAAACGTGGGCCAAGACCTGTGAGGTTTCTGTGTAACTTTATACAAAGGGGGGTGGCTAAGAAAGCTTACCTGCCCATCACACTGGAAGGTGTCCTTGAGCGTGAAGCCCTCCTGGATGGCAGTTCTGATATAACTATTATGTCGGCCAAGCTGTTCGAGGAGCTGAGGACCGCCGCTAACGGTGTTGACGGGCAAATACCCTTTGAGGAATGTGCTATTGAGCTACAGGGTCTCGCAGAGACGAGAACAACCCTAACAGCCATAGCTATGGTTCACATGCAGATTGGCAAAACGACACTACACCACCCAGTGTATGTGTCCACACTTGACTCATTCCCATTTCTGGTTGGCCAAGACTTTATAAACCGTTTTGAAGCGATTATAGATTATGGTCAACAGAAAATGTGGGCAACAGTGAGAAAACCCCTGCCAATAAAAGTGCCTCCTCGTTGTGGTACAGACTGCCTAACCGCAGGTACCGCAGTGGCCACGAGGGACTCCCCAACCGTGGTCACAAGCCCGGTAAGTGAACCTTCAACTACAGGTGAGACAGTAGAGACTCAACAGTTGGACCAGACTCTGGCCCGACAAGAGAACCTCCTCTGCGAGCTGACACAGTCAGCACTCACTGAACACTACCTACCACAGGTAGTGAAAGGTGTTGAGATCCAAGGATCCTACACCGAAGAGGCTGTACTGTCCTATGGGACAGGTAATTCAGCCATCAGCCAAGCTTTCGATGAAACCTTGGTTCAAGGACATGTGAGTCCTGGAAGTGGCAGTCCGCGACATGCTGACAGTCACTTGGATTTCAGTGTCATAGATTTTGAGGACCCCTCCTCCAACAAAAGGGGGGTGTACTCTCACTCTCTACCACAGGTAGTGAAAGGTGTTGAGATCCAAGGATCCCACACCGAAGACGCTGTACTGTCCTCTGAGACAGGTAATTCGGCAATCAACCAAGCTTTCAATGAAACCTTGGTTCAAGGGCATCTGAGTCCAGAAAATGACAGTCAACCAAACGCTGACAGTCACTTGGACATCATTGTTGCAGATTACGAGGACCCCTCATCAGACAAGAAGGGGGCAAACTCACATTACCTACCACAGGTAGAGAAAGGTGTGGAGATCCAAGGACCCCACACCGAGGTTGCTGTACTGTCCCCTGGGACAGGTAAATCGGCTATCAGCCAAGCTTTCGATGAAACCTTGGTTCAGGGACATTTGTGTCTAGAACTAGTCAGAAATGACAGTTTTTACAGACTCAAAGAGCCCCTCTTCAGTCAAGAAGTGGGAAGACACACACAACGACAGTGACCAGTCGCAGTCTGTACAATCAGACACACCTGCGACTGCGCCGACAGTTGTGACACACCTGAATTACACGGAAAGAGGTAAACGTAAGAAGATACGTTGGCCAAATCCTAAACGATTCCTGTGTACCGTCTTCTCTCAGCTGCGCGAACAGCTTAAACTAAACGGTGGCATCCTAACTTGTGCCCATGGACGGACGTCCTCACCTGTGATCGTGGTCCCCCATGACCAAAGGGGGGTGATGTTAGGCCATGCCAAAGACAAAGATTTGAATGTACACCTCAGAAACACTTTTGCTTTCGCCCAGAAAAACCTGGAAAAATCCGCTGAAGGACGCAAGGCGTACTACGACCAAAAGGCCTCTCACAATGAACTCCAAGTGGGAGACAGAGTCTGGTACTATACGTTCGCCCCAGCAACCGGGAAAGGAGAGTCCGAGACCGGAACTCTCGCCCGCAAACTAATGCCCAGGTGGACTGGACCTCATCTGATAACAGACAAAGTGTCCTCAGTCGTCTACGAAATCAAAATCAGCAAAGGCCGCAAAGAGCCAATTGCTAAATGGGTACATCGAAATCAGATCAAACCTTACAAGGCGTTCAATGACTCCACAAAAGACAAAGATCTCACAAACTCACCGACTTCATGGGATAATAAGGTCGTCCAAACACAAGTTAGTAAATAAACTAATCAGGTTTAAACTACCGTATTTCCCACCCTATAAGTCGCATTGTCCAATTTGAACTTAGAAACGCTAAGCCTAAAACCCACAACAAAAACTAACCTTAACAACCGTTTAAATCCACGAGATTTAATTTGACCTCGGTCATAAAGTTGAGACCTGTTTTCTTGTGTGTTGCACTTTGGAATCTGACGACAAGAGTGTGTCGAAGCAGTGAAACGTTGTTTCCTTGTTGTTTAGTCATTACTGTTGTCATTAGTTGAGATATTGTTTGGTTCTGAACACTCCCAGCCAAAAAGGTTTTGTATTAACATTGGTTAATGAATGATATGGATTTAACTATGCCAACATGCAGTTCGTTTTGTTAAATCTCAATCGTCGAAGAGTCAATGTAGTTTAAAGCTACTCAAGGTACAATAAACTACACTGACCTCACAATTTCTAAATTGAACCGATTCGATCGTTTCTATTCTAGATTATCTATTCATTTTGATGAGTCTCGCCATAGACTTCAAAATTTATTAGGAATACCAAATCCTACGTCGATCGTCTAAAAGACAACAGACATTTAGATCAAACTATATTTCATTTTTATTTTAGTTTAACCTAAACTAAGTAATGAATGGAGGAATAGTTTGGAATTAGAGGCCTTCGTTACAGAAGCCCTCCAAAATTTTATAGGTACAAATCCCTATATCTAATTTTACAGAATTGATCCACCCCTTAATTGGTAATTGTAGCTGATCTAAACCATGATAGCTTACATACCAGGTGCATATAGGTAAGGCTTAATGTAAAATCCCAATCATAAGCCCACCTAAAAAACCACATAATTGCATGACACATAGAACCAGAGTGGCACTGACTGGAAACCAACCAGCCAACAACCTTCGATGTGGGGACCTGCAGCTCCAACGCTTGGTCTTCAACCTTCATCCAAGGGTCGCCTCCTCTGCGTCAATCGAGGGATCCCCTCTACATGCTGATTATGAAAACAATTGTTGCTGATCAATCAACAAAACTAATCGTTGTGGAATTACTGCTGTGGAATTACCGCTGTGGATTATAAGACTTTGTTTTCCAAAGGATCACAGACTTTGTTTGCCAAGAGTTAACAGACTCAGTTTTCCAAGGGATTAAAAGCTTTTCGCAATGGGATTACCTCCGAACAGTATGGAATTTCCAAAAACTTTATGGGATTATAATTTTTGATTTTTCTTTTCCACTTGCTGGATTACTTCAAGATCAAAGACAGTTCAAGGTTTCCTTTCGTGTTGGACCCCATCCCCAAGGACTGGCGATGGCTTCCAAAAGGGGGGAGATGTAGTGGACATGACCTTGTCCACTTTTAAGACACCTGTGTACTTTTGAACTGTCCAGTGATGACCTTTACTGACCTCTCAGTAAAGCAAGACATTTACTACAAAATCATTCATTTAGCTGTAATCTGATAAATATAGTCACCAAAAGAGACTATTTCTATCTTTGATTTTAGGCTGATGTGATCAAAAGAATAACTTTTGTCATTTTCATGATGTGTGCTTTTAAGCTGTGTTATTCTTTAAGAGTTAAACTGTGTTCACTGCTGTGTTAAAGGGAAATCTCGGGTCACAGAGACCCGACTGTTTTGTTTAGAAATAAGAAGACAGTTTAATCCGTTGTTTTTCATGAACAAGGCTCCAGCTTTCTCTGTCTGTTCCTAAACATTTCCCTCTGCTGCTGGCTGTAACCTTGGGTCCTGATAAGACAAGTGAACTCCTCGACTGGTCCTTCCTTAAGTACTAGTCCTAAGTTTTGCTGTCACACTTCAGAGTCGGCAAGAGTCCGAGAGAGTTTCTGGGAGTTTCGAAAGATGATGTGAACTTCCAAAGAGCTGAATGACCACAAGTCACGCGCTAAGGACTCGTCATCCAGCTGGGACTGATAACATGTTGTTATGGGTCCACTACTCCGAGCGTAAGCTCAAGAACTTTGTTTTTCCTTCCTGGAATAAGTTTATCTTGAAGTCAGAGGCCTGAAGCTGACATATTCTCTGATGACCAAGCGAAAACCAGGAGACGTTGGAAAACGTAAACCAGAACCCTGCTTGAAGGTATTGTACTGGTCCCCACAAGGATCCGTGCATCTGAAAGGCTACAAGGTCACCTCTTACCGGGCGGTCGTCAAAAGGTAAAGAGCTGTTTACAAAACGTACCTGGATTTTAGCAGAAGTCGGAGGAGAAGTGTCACTCTGGTATCATGCTCATGATAATTTCTTCTTAAATCTTTCCTCCTATTTCTTTCCCCTCTCAAACTAAGCTGGAAACTATATTAAGCTGAAGAGCCCACAGACTAAATATGTTAACATCCAATATTGAAGTCTGTTGTGTTGAATTTAAGTGTGCTGACGTTTTAAATTGAAAGAAAGTGAAATCATGTCAATCAAGTGTAATGGTGTTAATTTAGTTGATTCATTTTAAATAAATGATAGTGTCTCTTTGACATATCAAACTAAGTCAATGTCCATTGTCACTTAATGGCTCTGTTTATTTATCCATCATAAAGATCACAGAAATATTGGGTAAACTGAAAAAGAACAGAATCCGTGAATTTACTATTCAATCTGAATAAGTAAATTAATTAAGGTAAAGAGGTCAGTATTAATATTGACCTCCTCATAACCCCTTACATCTGGTGGCCTCGTACGTGGTTCTGAAAGTTTATTGATAAAACTGTGATCTCTCGTGAACTGTAACGTCATGTTTGCATATTGGGATCCAAGTTTTAGACTCTAACAGATTAATTATTTTGGCTGGAAAAGTGTTCAGAACGATTGCAGGACTGCAGTTAATGACATTTGACGCTGAAATTGTTATTTGTTCAACTTTTGAAACGCTATAAGTAGTTTGGTGGGGATCTGTCTCGCTGTGTGTTTGGTGGTTCTGATAAGGACCCGGTCCAGATTACGTTGCACAAGCTGAGGCAATCTCACTGCAAAATGACCGCCGAGTCAAATTGCCTGAAAAGCTAATTTAACATCTACAAGATTGCTGTGCTGGTATTTTACATGTTGGAGCAGGTCATAGAAGCATATTACTGTTAGAACGGTGTCGGATAGTGGTTCTGAAACCCGAGTTCTGCTCCTTTAAAGTGGACGGAACCGACCTGAACGCGGCTCCGAGGGAGTCCGTGTCGTGTTACAGTTGACGTGCTGGTTA
>JBBPBX010076886.1:2782-17000 GCA_038048925.1 Garcialebias charrua
TACATTTTACATTAAGTGTACTTTCTACTACACTACATTTCTATAATGCGTTGCGTTACACGTTACATTCATGTTGCAGTTTTTTTATTTGTTCGTTAGTTTGAAAGTAACCAATGGCGAGAAGGGAGTTGGTCCATTGAATCACTGCAAAGTGGGCAGGTAACAGTAGACCCACCTTCAAGAAGAGCTGGACCAATGACACATGTTAGTACAAAGTATATACGTCATTGAGCTGGGCGCACCCACAGCACCGCTAACACACCCAAAATGGATTCCACCTCGGACAGTCAGCCAGAAGATACGCACCACCCATGGCCTTATTGAAAGACTATTGAAAGACTAATGAAATATTATTGAAAGACTATTGAAAGACTATTGAAAGACTAATGAAATATTATTGAAAGACTATTGAAAGACTATTGAAAGACTAATGAAATATTGAAAGACTATTGAAAGACTATTGAAAGACTAATGAAATATTATTGAAAGACTATTGAAAGACTATTGAAAGACTATTGAAAGACTAATGAAATATTATTGAAAGACTATTGAAAGACTATTGAAAGACTATTGATAGACTATTGAAAGACTATTGAAATACTATTGAAAGGCTATTGAAAGACTAATGAAATATTATTGAAAGACTATTGAAAGACTATTGAAAGACTATTGAAAGACTAATGAAATATTATTGAAAGACTATTGAAAGACTATTGAAAGACTATTGAAAGACTATTGAAAGACTATTGAAAGACTAATGAAATATTATTGAAAGACTATTGAAAGACTATTGAAAGACTATTGAAAGACTATTGAAAGACTAATGAAATATTATTGAAAGACTATTGAAAGACTATTGAAAGACTATTGAAAGACTAATGAAATATTATTGAAAGACTATTGAAAGACTATTGAAAGACTATTGAAAGACTAATGAAATATTATTGAAAGACTATTGAAAGACTATTGAAAGACTATTGAAAGACTAATGAAATATTATTGAAAGACTATTGAAAGACTATTGAAAGACTATTGAAAGACTAATGAAATATTATTGAAAGACTATTGAAAGACTAATGAAATATTATTGAAAGACTATTGAAAGACTATTGAAAGACTAATGAAATATTGAAAGACTATTGAAAGACTGTTCAGTACAGCAGGACAGATTTTCTCCCAAAAGAACCAGACTGGACTCAAAAAACTTTGAAAACCAACTTCTTCTGAACTTGAACAAGAAATTATTGCTGCAATATTAAAATGTGTCAGTTTATGGGATGTTAGAAAAGTATCCAAATGGCTCAACACTTGGGTCCAAGTTTTGAAAATGGTGTCAGAAAATGTAAATATTGTTCACTATTGATCCATTAAAAGATTGACTAGACAGTTTTTAACCAGAGTTGATGTCAAATTGGAGTTGAAATGCTCAGAGCCTGTTCCTTTGTTAGTTGTGTTTAATGCTCCTTTTTTCAGGCCGACAACTTTTACTTAAACATGTTTACTGCAGTTAAAATGACACATTGGTTTGTGTTAAATTAAAACTTTCAAAGATATAATAATTCCTCTTGTTTTACGTAATTCTTGAAAAACTATTTGTAAACAGACTAGACCAATTTATAGATAAACAAAATATTCTAAGCAGCAGTCAGTATGGGTTTAGATCAAAAAACTCTACATCAATGGCTCTCATGGAATTAATGGAACAAATAACTACTGCTGTCGATCAAAAACAACATTGTATCAGTATCTTTGTTGATTTAAAAAAAGCATTCGATACTATTGATCACACAATTCTCCTTGAAAAACTGAACAAATATGGTATTAGAGGACCAGCATTACAGTGGGTATCTAGCTACTTAAAAAATAGGAAACAATTTGTACAAATAAAT
This sequence comes from Garcialebias charrua, assembly GCA_038048925.1. Classification (NCBI taxonomy): domain Eukaryota; kingdom Metazoa; phylum Chordata; class Actinopteri; order Cyprinodontiformes; family Rivulidae; genus Garcialebias; species Garcialebias charrua. The sequence continues at coordinate 4,672 of JBBPBX010076886.1, forward strand.
GATGTAAGATCTGACCTCTGTAATATCACATGTGGAGTTCCCCAAGGCTCTGTACTTGGACCAAAGCTTTTTATTTTATATGTGAATGACTTGGTAAATGTGTCAGGACTCCTTAAATGTGTACTTTTCGCAGATGATACCACTTTTTTCTGTTCAGGTGAAGATATAGAACAAATGTTAGAATTGATAAAGACAGAATTTGTAAAGATACAAACTTGGTTTAAAATAAATAAATTATCATTAAATCTAGAGAAAACTAATTACATGATATTCGGTAATAGAAAGAAAACTGTTGATGTTCCACTCAAAATTGAGGATGTTGAGATTTGTAGAGTGAGTGAGGTGAAGTTTTTGGGTGTTATCATTGATGACAAACTGACATGGAAACAACACATAAATTCTGTAAGAATAAAAATAGCTAAATCGATAGCAGTACTGTACAAAGTCAGAGACCTATTGAATGATAAGGCTCTGTATTTGTTGTATAACACAATCATTGTTCCACACTTAATCTATTGTATTGATGTTTGGGGGAATGCGTGTAAAACAATCACAAAGCCTATTTTTGTATTACAGAAAAGAGCTGTAAGAATTATCACTAGAAAGCATTACCGTCATCCATCAAGTACATTATTTTATCAACTAAAATTACTGAAGTTCCATGATTTGGTAGACTATAATATTTTATCAGTTATGTATAGAGCTCAAAATAATGCATTACCTTTAAATATCCAAATGCACTTTGTTAAAAGACAAAGTTGTTATAATCTTAAGGGAACAGAGTTGTTTGTAAAACCACAATTCAGAACCAGTTTGAAGGGACGTTCTACCTCAATTCAGGGAATTAGATTATGGAATGGCTTGGAGAATGTAGTTAAAAATGCCAAGTCAATGTTTACATTTAAAAAAATGATCAAAACAAATATGTTAAAAAAATATATGTGAAATAACGTAATGTGTATTGCATTAGTTAGAAAATTAGAAAGTGTTAGTCAGTTTGTACTGTATTAGTATTAGTTAGAAAACTAGAAAGAGTTAATCATTTTGTACTGTATTAGTATTAGTTAGAAAATTAGAAAGAGTTAGTCATTTTGTACTGTTGGTTGAAGAATATTATTGTTTAACCTGATTGTTGGAAAAAGTTGGTTGAAGATTATTATTGTTTACATGGTTTGACTACTGTTGTTTAATCTGATTGTTGGAGATAAGGGGCAGATATAATAAGATTTATTCTTCTTTCTGCCACCTTTCATTTTTTTACATTTTGTACACTATCATTATGAGATTGCCTTGTATTGTTTCTTTTGTAAAAAAATGAACAAATTTAATAAACATAAACATAAACATAAACATAATGGCATTTAACTCTGCATGTCATCCCTGAAATTCTGACACACATAATCACAAGTCCAAGTGTGAACTGTGTCACAGAGTAAACACAATAAAAACATGCACTATCTGCAGCATTGTTCATAAAAATGACAACACTATTTAAGTATTACAGAAAATATACATACGGTAGGCACACTTAATGATATCGTAGACCTTTGCATTATGTAATATATTCAGCAAGTACCTTTACTTTTAATACTTCAAGTATTTTTAAAAACAAGTACTTATTTACTTTTACTTAAGTAAAAACGTGAATGTGGTACTTCTACTTTTACTAGAGTACATTTTTGTCTGTTTATTTGTACTTTAACTTAAGTACAGTGTTTGAGTATTTTCTCCACCACTGGCAAAGGCTAATCAAGTCCTGCAAACTGCTTTTTTTCCTGCAGGGATCTCAGGGAATACCAACTTTAACAAAGTAGGGTTGAACAAGCTTGTTAGCTCCAGTTCACCCTCTCTGGTGCTGACTGCAGTTTTCTAAGTTGTGTGTAATAAAGTCGGAACTCAGGTTAGACTGTTACGCTCAACTGCTCAAACTCATTTCACGTTTCAGTGTCACATATCAGCATGTGATATAAAACCCTGTTGGGTCCTGACCTGAAGCTGCATCACATTGTCATAAAGAACGAACTCATTGTTGAATTTCTTGCTTCCAAATTTTTCTTGAGGCTAGTAAATTTAAATCAAGAGTGACCAGAATGAAATTAAGTCGAAACAGCCAAACTAACTCAAAACCCAAAAGATGTGAGACATTAAAACAGAGACCCAGAGTAGTTTGACTGCATGACGTTCTACCTTGAGTTTGTCTTTCGTGTGGGCCTGACACAGCGTGTAATTACTCCAGACTCTGTTGCTCTCTGGATGGTGGAACCACTGGCCATCAGGGTTACACACTTTGGTCACTTTTTCTGTCAAAAGATATGCATCACACTCTTGGCAAACGAAAAGCGCACAGCACTGTGTGTGTTTTTAAATTCAGAGCCTCACCACCGGGGTCGAAGTCGACAAAGTATGTAGGACACATCTGCAGTGAAGTCCCCGGTGCTGAGTCTCCCCAACACAACCAGCCATCCCACGTACGGTTACAGTAAGGACCTGCAGAGGACACAACATTTAATTTCAGCTAAATATCTATAAAGCGCCAAGTCACAACAAAGTTGTCTGAGGGCGCTGAACAGAAATATTCACATACAGGTAGTCCTCGGGTTACGACGGCTTCAACTTACAACGTTTCGCGGTTACGAACACCCTCCCATTGAGAAAGCATTGTTTTGAGTTACACGGTTTATGCGCCTTTACAACAAAAAATACCGAAACTCAGCGGAGGCGTAAATTTACAGGAGGGAGGGAGGAGAGTGTACCTTGGCAGCCACGAGCGGAGGATTACAGCTGAAAATTACAAGAGACCTCATTGTTTACAGGCAGACAGGGGCAGAGGAGGTTAGGAGGGGCTAACATGCTAACAGACCTTACTGTAAAACTCTGGACCGCGCGTGGAAAAGTACAGGAGACCTTTGTTTGGACCGGAGGTTTACGAGGCAGAGAGGCTACAGCAACGAGCTAACATGCTAACAGACCTTACTGTAAAACTCTGGACCGCGCGTGGAAAAGTACAGGAGACCTTTGTTTGGACCGGAGGTTTACGAGGCAGAGAGGCTACAGCAACGAGCTAACATGCTAACAGACGGATGAAGACTCCACCAGCATACATGTACCAGTAGGAAAATAACTCTTTTTTTTCTTCATTATGGCTCCAAATGTACGTGTTTTTTGATAATTACGTAGGGTACTGTGTTGGGATAGGCTAAGTGCTTGGTAAAATACAGTATGTACGTATAAGGTGCAGTTTGGACATGTTTTTCAACATACGACGAAATCCGTGTTACGAACAAGCGTAGGAACAGAACTCTGTCGTAACTCGGGGACCACCTGTACATACAAAAGCCAATTAGTAAAAGTTATCTAAGGAAGGAAGCCAGTGGATGTGTTGAATCTTCACTTTGTCACGGTCTCCCATCCTGAGCAAGCACAAAGGCAACAGTGGAGAGGAAAACTCCCTTTTAACAGGAAGAAACCTCCAGCAGAACCAGGCTCAGGACGAGCAGGCCATCTGCTGGTTGGGGTTTGAGAGGAACAGAAAGGAGAAACAAATGAACACAGAATGTCAGGTCCAGGTGTAGGTGCAGGTGTATCCAAAAAAAAAAAAAAAACACGTTAAGGAGAATAGAAATAATTACCAAATGCAAAACAGGTAGAGTGAAGCAAGTAAAGACGGCAGTAGAGTGAGGAAATGTGATTAGTTTGTCATCCAGCAGTCTAAGCCTAGCAGCATAACTAAGGGATAGCTCAGGAAACCCAAGCCAACTTTTAGGATTTATCAAAAAGGAAAATCTTCAGTGCAGTCTTAAAACTGGACAATGTGTCAGCTTCACGGACAGAAACTGGATGTTGGTTCCACAAGTAGGGCTTTAACAGACGACTCGAGTAATCGACACATCGATTACTTGGACCTCTATCAAGTTTTTTTATTTCACGTCGAGTACTCATAGTGACGTCATCACGTCGCAGTTACAGAACAGAAAATGACTCAACTTCCTGTTTGGAGCGCGTTGGGAACCGGTGTTACACCATATTCTGTGACAACCGTATATTGTGACCGTAGGGGGCGGTGTTGCATGAACTGTTGCAGGTCACAGAATGTGGTGTAACACCGGGTCCAATCGACCGAACCAGAACCAGCTTCCTCTGACCTTGTTTCACAAATAAAAGGCAAAAAATATTAATCTCTAAACCTATAAAAACCTATTAACATATTAATCTCTAAAACTAAACCTAATGCGCAGCACCACAGGCGGTGGTGCGGGGTGGTCAACCGCCCCACTGTTTTTAGTTTTGTTTTTGACGTGCCGCACATTTTTTCCACTTTTGCAGCTTAATAATAATAGCTAACAGTTTTGGGTTTCCTGGGACTTATTTGCTGTAAGATAAATGGTAGGAGTATAATATATGCTCCCAATGTTTTGTTGGTCTTTTTTTTGTAAATAATAAATTACTTCTTTTTTTTGTTGTTAATTATTTTTTGCTTCTTGAGATCCTATGACATCATCAACTACTGGAGCACTACTCGAGTATTATTATGTTAATGTCGAGTTTAAAAATGATGTACTCGTTCAACCCCTATCCACAAGAGAGGAGCCTGATAACTGAAAGATCTTCCTCCCATTCTGCTTTTGGAAACTCTAGGAACCACAAGTAAACCTGTAGTCTGAGAGCAAAATGCTCGGTTAGGAAAATATGGATCAATAAGATCTGCAAAATAAGATGGAGCTAGGGTGTTGAGGGCTTTGTATGTTAGAAGTAATATTTATGGGGCTAGGTGTAATCATGCCTACTGGATACTATAACATAAAAAAATGGAAAATTTGTAATGTGCCATCTCAATTGTACTGTAAGCACTTGAAATGTGCTTTGGATGACTCTCAGCTACTACCACATTTAATTTTAGCTCAATATGTGTGATATCACCTGAGGTATAACTATTTTTCTTTAGTTTGAGTTCAATCATCTCTTACAACCATCCTAAATGGGATGAACTCCAAAGTTGTAGCTGCACAACCAAAACTGACTTTCTGATGTCTAAAAAAGCTAAGTCTGGTCCTCTGGACAGAGGACCAGACTTAGCTTTTTTAGATTTTTCTACCTGGATTATTGAGCATGCATCAGGGTGACTTTCTTATGGTTCCACTGAAATCTGTCCAGTGGTTTATGAAATATTTTGCAAACAGACAAACAAGGTTAACGCCATCAATTAATACCAACGCTTTAAGCGAAGGTCTTGCAAAATGTGTTGAACTGAGGCTCAGCTCTGTCAACTTTCATCATAAAAATGATCTTAGTTTAAAAATTAAGCATCAACACCAGCGCCTAATATCCATTTATTGCTGGACTCATCTCTTTGTTGCGTCGTCCATAAAAAGCAAGAAAGTGAGAAAACGCTGAAGAGGAAGTCAATCTGAAAGACAGGAAACTCGCCCTTTGTCTCTTTCGCAGCGCACTCGACTCCCATCCACTGCCTTTGAAATGTTATTTCGTGCAGCATTTCCCAACATGCCACTGTGCGGGACGGGGTATACCGGCAGGTTTCCGTCCATTGTTGATAAATTCTGTTAGAGCAAGCCGTGGTGAGATGCAGTTTATTTAAATATAACACACCATTGTTTAATGGATAATTTAAATTAGTAATCCTGTCAAATTTTGAGTTGGCTGCCTGTTTTGATCAGGCTGTTTGAGAATGTAAACGCTGCTCTTGATAACGGCTCTACGGCAAAATAAAGTTTAATTTATTAAAAATTTTCAAAGAAACCAACTGAACTTGCAGCATTTTGTGAACGGAAGGTCTGACACATTGTCTACTTTTAAAACTTGACTCAAGTCTTTCATTTTTGCTAAATCCTATTGAAGCTTGGGTTTCCTGGGGGTTTCCCTTAGTTAAGCTGCTATAGGCTTAGACTACTGGATGACAAATTGACCTCATGGAATCCTGGCAAAAACCAATGCAGATTTGTTCCTGTCTTTGATTTTATACGTCTACCTTATAATGTTTTGCTAGTTTTTTGATACTTTGTTAAAAAAAAAAAAAAAAAAAACTTTCTTTTGTTTTTTTCTCTCTTTTGTTTTCTATTGTTTATTGTTTGTTTGTTTATTGTTTATTGTTTAAGGAAATTCTACCACTGCTGTTCATTGTTCTTTAGTTTTAGCAGGTCGCTTTCGTAAATGAGCCCATGAGGTTCAAAAGATTTACCTGACTAAATAAAGGTTGAATGAATGAAAATTTCATCAAATGAATACAGGTGATCCCCGACTTACGAGCGAGTTCCGTTCGTACGAGGTGCTCGTAACACGAAATCTCGTATGTCGGAACCCGAAACACGTGTTGCTCGTAAGTCCGGATTTTCGCTCGTAAGTCGGAAAATTTATGCTAGCGCTACTACGAACACTCGTTTTTCATCACAAACGTTCATACTAGTTTATAAACGTGCTCAGAAACTTGTTTCCAAACGGTTAGCTAACACACTTTCATCTAAAAACACATAAAAGTGCTGTATTTTCTGTATGTTCTTTACAAATTTACTGTTCGTTAGTGAGCTCGTAAGTCCGGAACCTCGTATGTCGATGCGCTCGTAAGTCGGGGATAACCTGTAGTTATTAAAGAATACAAATGAATAATTTGTATTTGTAATTGTTTCTGTCTTAAAGTGTTTTTCTTTTTATCATTCCTATAGTGAGGACCTGCTCTCCTCCACCCTGAACCTGCCATTCTGTGTCCGTTTCTCCTTCCTGTCTTAAAGTGTTTTTCTTTTTATCATTCCTATAGTGAGGACCTGCTCTCCTCCACCCTGAACCTGCCATTCTGTGTCCGTTTCTCCTTCCTGTCCTCTCAAACCCAACCGATCAAAGCAGATAGCCGCTTGTCCTGAGCCTGGTTCTGCTGGAGGTTTCTTCCTGTTTTATGAGGGAGTTTTTCCTTTCCACCATTACCGTTGCGCTTGCTCAGGATGGGAGACTGCGACAAGATGAAAACTCAACACTTCTGCTGGCTCCCTACCTTCCTAAGATAGATAACTTTACTAATTGGCATTTATAATGTATGGGAATGTTTTTGTCCAGTGCCCTGAGATAGCACTTTGAGATTTTCATTAAAGGTTCAGTATGTAATTTCTGGAACACGCTGGAACTTAGGAAAATTTTGAACAGAGACACGTTTCTGGTCCCTCCCCCTCAGAGCCATATATGGCTCTGTTACCCTTGCTCTGCTGAAATTCAAATTCAAGCTCTGTTTTTATTGGCTGATTCAAATTCAAGCTCTGTTTTTATTGGCTGGTTACAAACTCTGTTTTTATTGGCTGGTTAACGGCGTGTCACTGTGGCTTTTTAGAAATGCTTTTAGAGAAGCAAGGGGACAATAGTTTTTTTCAGAGATTACTTGTCTAAAATCAGTATGTCAGGAGGTAGTGACAGAGTGAAGAAATATGTTAAAAATATATTGTTAGAAAAGTTACATACAGCTCCTTTAATGAAAAGTGCGTTATAAATTAAATTCATTATTATTATTATTATTATTATTAAATTCTGTTGAGACTTGACGCAATATAAATAAACTGAATTGAATTAACAATAAAAACACTGTATGTGCTACTCAAACTGATTATTTTTTGTAGTCAGTTTAAGATGGCCTCCACAATTAATCAACACTAGTAAAGACAAAAAGGGGCATAACTGAGTCAATTGTACAACTACCGAGCTCAAATTTGTTGTGGTAGTAGCTGAGCATCACCTCTAATACTTACCCTGAGAAACTGGCTGACTGCACAAGATTTGTTTTTTAAATTTTGCTATTGTCTTTATATGGACACCAAGGACAAATAAAAGTCGACTGATGTTAAAGAGCCAGAAGTAGTTATGAATACAGGCTTACGAGCGCATCGACATACGAGGTTCCGGACTTACGAGCTCACTAACGAACAGTAAATTTGTAAAGAACATACAGAAAATACAGCACTGGTATGTGTTTTTAGATGAAAGTGTGTTAGCTAACCGTTTGGAAACGAGTTTCTGAGCATGTTTATGAACTAGTATGAACATTTGTGATGAAAAACGAGTGTTCGTAGTAGCGCTAGCATAAATTTTCCGACTTACGAGCGAAAATCCGGACTTACGAGCAACACGTGTTTCGGGTTCCGACATACGAGATTTCGTGTTACGAGCACCTCGTACGAACGGAACTCGCTCGTAAGTCGGGGATCACCTGTATATATGGATCACAATGCATTGCAAAACATGAGTATGCCCATTTTATCCATAAAATGCTCAATTAACTATTAGACGACCATAATTGTTTGTTAGCTAAATATCTCATGAACAAGGCATCACTGGATGTAAATCTCCAACTCATTAACATTTAGAGTAAACTATATTCAAGATGGCAGCCACCGCTAATCAGCCTTAGCAAACACAAAAAAATGGCTAAAGCTCAATTAATTTTACAGATCTATTTAAAATTTGGTGTGGTAGTAGCTGAGAGCCATTATCAACACTCAATTCAAGCTCTAACAGATATTGTACGAGATCACCTGTAACATCAATTGTTAAAGTTTGACCAAAACAGCTAAAACTCAGTCCTCTCTCATCACAAGATGATCTTAGACTTGAACTTTGGCATGAAAGGCAGCGAGTAATAAGCATTGCTTTAAGGAATACTAGGCTTTTAACTGGTTTATTTCAATGGAACCTGTCATTAATGATTTAGTGGAGGTGTCTGGTATCCTTAAATGTGTTCTCTTCGCTGATGATATCCCCTTTTTTTTGTGTGGATAAAGACTTGGAACAGATGCTTGGGTTGATGAAGATGAAGTTTGTCAAAATGCAAACTTGGTTCAAATTAAATAAGTTATCATTGAACCTTGAAAAAACTAATTATATGATATTTAGTTAAAAAAAGAAAACTGAGGATGTTCCCTTCAAAATTAATGATGTTGAGATAAGTAGAGTGAGTGAGGTAATGTTTTTGGGTGTGATTATTGATGAAAAACTGTCATGGAAACAGCACATTAATTCTGTAAAAACTAAAATTTCCAGAGCCACTGCAGTGCTCTACAAAGTTAAGGATTTATTAAATAACAAAGCCTTGTATCTCCTGTATAATACAATCATAGTCCCACATCTAATTTATTGTGTTGATGTATGGTGAAAGGTGTGTAAAACCATTACTAAGCCTATTTTTATTCTACAGAAAAGAGCTACAGTATAAGGATTATTACAAGAAAGCATTACAGTCATCCTTCAAGTATATTGTTTCATCAATTGAAACTATTGAAGTTTTAGGATTTGGTGGACTATAATATTCTGTTAGTTATGTATAAAGCTCAGAATTCTATACTACCTCCAAACATTCAAACACTTTTTGTAAAAAGGAAAAGTTGTTATAATTTAAAGGGAACAGACATTTTTGTAAAACCTACGTACAAAACCAGTTTAAAGAGTCGGTCTACATCAATACAGGGAATAAGTTTGTGGAATAATTTGGGAAACGATGTAAAAAAAGTAAAGTCTATTTCTATATTTAAAAAAATGATTAAAACTAAATTGCTGAAAAAAAGTATATACCGTATTTTTCGGACTATAAGTCGCACCCGAGTATAGGTTACATTGTCCAATTATTGCCAAAGAATTGGAAAAATCCATATATAGGTCGCACCTGAATTAGTGCATTAACAGAATACCCGAGTTTTCGACAGATCGAGTGCTTTGACTTCTATCGAGGCTTTTTTGTCCACCTCGAGTACCCGTAGTGACGTCATCACGTCACATTTCACAGCGCGCGAGGTAGCTTTTAGCTTTTAGTAGACGCCACAAAATGGATTCCTTTGTGCGCACGGATGTAAATGGAGCAGGCAGTCTTGTCAAAAAGGTAAAACAGTTTTTAATTTATAAAATGCGCTATTTCCTGTTGATTTTCTGTTCTCTGACCACCGTAGATTGTGACTGGCAGCAGGTGGCGGTGTTGCATTGCAGGCCACATATATAACACGGCAGCTTCCTCTCTCGTTTCACAAACAAAAGCAACATATTAATCTCTCTAGACCTATTAAAAAAACCTATAAACACATTAATCTCTAAAAGTAAACCTAAATTGCACAGCACTTCAGGCTGTGGTGCGGTGTTGCCCCATTTGTTTTTCAGTTTCGGTTTCAGCGCCGCACGGTATACTTTCACTTTTAATATTAATAATAATAACTAATAGTTTTGTTTTTCCTGTGACTTATCTGCAGTATGATAAATGATAGGAGCATAATAAATGCTCCCAATGTTTTGTTGGTCTTTTTTTTCTTTTTGTAAAGACGGTTTTTATGCATTTATATTTATTTATTTATTTTGCATCATAAGACACTGTGACGTCATCGGCTACTCGAGCGTCGTTCGAGTTTTTTTATGTTAATGTCGAGGTTAAAAATTATGTACTCGTTCAACCCCTATATAGGTCGCACCTACGTCAAAATGTGGACCGTGTTTAGCTCTGCTGCAAATGTCTGCCACAGGAGCGCACAGCAAGGCTTTTAAGAAGATTAACACTTAAAAACAATTAATTGTTTGATAAAAATTATAGCAAATACAGCAAACCCCCGACCTACGACCCCATCGACCTGCGAACCACGGGACCTACGAGCGTATCATATTTAATAAAAATATGAAATTACTGTATTAAAAAAAAATAATAATAATTTTTTTTATTTTTTTTTTATTTTTTTTGTGCTTAAATGTTCTTAATTTCATGTGTACATCACTTTGTTGCAGCTGTGGTTGTTTTAAAGGCTTTATAAATAATAATTATGATAAAAAATGATCATTTCTGATCATTTTTGTCATGATTGCGCAATAATTGTGCAACTTCCGGTCATAACAGGAAGAAGGTCGGTCATAACAGGAAGAAGGTCGCCAGTCACCGGAGGCCAGCCATCTTAGGGTTAGTCACGGCTACAGGCAGCAAGGTTTGGAAGACTTGTTGATCAGGATTGCCTCATATGGATTAATTACTATCTGGAATCGCTCTGTGAGCTCTGTGGACGTCTCAGGCGGAGAAGCAGCTGCAGATTGATGGCCGATTGGGCCGCACCGCCGCTCCAACACCAGCTCATGGCCTGGCTAGCAGAAGCTAACACAGGCCTCGAGAGCTAACACAGGCCTCGAGCAGCTCCCGTGGTTTGCTCGTCGCGCTGCTCGGCCTGATAACAACAACGCATGGCAACCTAAGATGTCGGCTATGACCATCTCAAAGTAAGAAAATATATTTTTATTTATTCTGTAAATGTGAATAGCAATGTTTAACATTACAGTACACTACTGTACATGCTTAAATGTGTGCGCGCGCTCCGTTAGCATGATAAATAAAGGTTGAATGAATGAATGAATTTTTTTTTTTTTTTATAATTTTCACCCCCTACCTACGAACGGATCGAGCTGCGAACGGTTCTTAGGTCCCAAACTCGTTCGTAGGTCGGGGGTTACCTGTATGTGTCTGAGCTGAACTTTTCTTTAATAAATGAATAATTTTAGCAGGATAAACACCTAAAAAATATATTTGTTAGCTGACATTCTTGTAAGAGTGTGTCTCAGTTTAATTTTTGTCAATAAATGATTACAAATCAGCTTATTTTATAAAAAGCCACATATAGGTCGCACCTGACTATAGGTTGCAGGCCATGAAAAAATGATAAAAAGCCGCGACCTATACAGTAGTCCGGAAAATACGGTACATTTTAGTTAATATGAAATGTACTAGAAATGTAAACGCATGATGAGTTCTTTATTTTGTTATATTATTTATAGATGATCTTTTTTTTTATTGATTATTTCAACTGATTTGTTTTTTAAAAAAAGGGGCAGATATGATAAAGTTTTTTCTTCTTCTGCCACCTTTCATTTTAGATTTTTTTCCCTTGTTTTTCTTTATTGTGAGTTGTAATTTCTCTTTCTTGCTTTAAATCTGAAATGAATGAATAAATAAATAAATAAAAATACTTGTGAAAAAGTAACATTTTGAAATACACTACATATCTAATGTTCTCACCTTCTTCTGTTCGAGGTGAATCCGTGATCATCCTCAGGTAGCACTCAAACTGGGCCGCCAAGATCTGACGTCTTGCATCCCTTGGTAAGCCGGATATATCACTGAAGTTCTCCTGCATCTCCTCCATCGTTTCTACCGTTGCCAACAACTCTACATCCTGAGACTGGGAAACCTGGACAGAGAATGTTCATTCCACCGCACTGCCACAAACTCATACGAGTTCTTCAAGGCACATTATCCTCTTGAAACGAAACATCACTTTAAGCTGTACTCACCTCTGCACCCAGTGCCAAGGATATCAACAGCGACAGCG
>JBBPBX010076888.1:0-15370 GCA_038048925.1 Garcialebias charrua
TGAGAGGAACAAAAGGAAAATGAACAAAAAATGATACTAAATATGTCTGAAAGATTGCAGAGTCCAAAGACTTGCATCATCTACTAAACCAAAGTCAGCATGTCAAGTTAGACTCGTTTCCTTTGCTGCAGCTGCCTGGTTAGCACAAAGGTCAAGGGAATGTCACGTCACTTCAACTTGCTTCACATCAGATTGGATAAATAATGCATTGGTCAGCAACAAAAATCCATGTTTAACAAGAAACATACAAGTGGCGCACCGTTACCACAATTGCTTGCCTATAAAAAATGTTACTTTTTTTACTTTTTAAACTTGTACTATGTCAGGGATTTGTATGTTTGTAAATTTTTTCTTTTTTTAATGATAAAATGCACTAAATGGATAGCTCAGATTATTTTAAAAAAAAAAAGTGTGGTTCTGTGGAAAGGCTTTGAACAAACACAGTCTTACCTGCTGTAGACAACTTCTGTCAGAAGGACAGAATACCCTGAGCGAAAGACCTGGTCATGAACAACCCAGACATTATGGTATAAATTCAGTGCTTTTATTTACAGTGAGGAATAGTTCAGGAAGTATCAGGATCCCTGGAGAGCAAGGAGATGGATCACGTCCAAAATTCTGCACGGTTAATCAGACCATTCAGGATCCTTACTGATAAAAGGATGGTGGGTGGTTTGGTTCCAAGATCCTGTACAATCATGGGAAGATCCAGTGGACTCAGAAGTGCATGTGATTGGAGAGTGAGAGGAACACCTGAAGAGTGCGCAGGCAGGTTTCCAAAGGTTCACTAGAAGGTCCGATAATCAGGAAGGTCTTAGGAGGTGGAAGGACCACAAGGCAAAAAAGGTAAGTATCACTATGACAGAGATTCACAAAAGCACTAGAAGCATGAAGCAGACAGATTCTTGGTGGGTGATTATGTATTCCTTCAATTCCTTCATTTAGCTTTAAAATGTTGTTTAATAGGACTTGGCTATGTTACTTTTAAATAAAGTTTTGTTCTACAAGCTGACTTGCTTGACATCTGGGGCTCACCTTTATCAACATCTTAAAAGGTGTGTCTGAACTCTTTCAACTGAACTTATACAGAAAAATCAAGTGAAGCACAAAAAAAAGTTGAAACCATTTCAAGTGGTTGCTTCTGCAATATTCTTTGGAAGAATTATATTTCATTTCACTTTTATTATGCCTGAAGTATGCGACTCCATTTGTGCTACAGTGGTCACCGCTAAAATTGGCTGGTTAATGAATCCCTTGTGACGCCATCGTGTTTGCGTTTTGGATAACGTTGTAGCAGAATGATGGACAGGCCATGTTTATTTATGGTTTAACAGCCTTTGGAGCACAAATTACCCACAGAGAGAGTCTGGCCACAAGTAGCTTAATGTGCAAAAACTGAGGCAGAGAGAGTCTGGCCACAAGTAGCTTAATGTGCAAAAACTGAGGGAGGCTACTGCAGCCACATTTTGTATGTGTCTCCATTAATGCGCAGTGCAAAACAACCACAAAACAAGTGAAAGCCACAAATAGAAAAAGAAAATAATTGCAATGAAAAAAGAAAAACATTTACTTATAGTGATTTTGTTCTTTCTTGCTCTTTTTTATCATAACAATGCCTCCACAGCTGGAGATTTGTGTTGGATGCTTCATTCAATGGCACATTTGTTGCTGGGCGACAGAAAAATGATAGAAATCAGCTTTTGAAGCATCTGTAGTTTTGCAACTCAATTGCTGTTCAATTTTGCTCTCCAACTTTAAAGCCTTTGACCAGCTCCTGTTCTTGAACCTGCACTGCCGCTTGTAATCAGACAAGTCCTTTAGGAAAATGGTTCGCCAGTTTTGGTTTTTCACAGAGCTTTACGTGCTTTGTTCACCTTTGCCATCTTTAGGAACATTTATAAACACTTCCCTACATTTATTTTGCCCAATTTTCCCACATTCTTATAGTCATATAATCTAAAGATTGGAGAATAAAAAATCACGAAACTCCAAAAAGACAAACATCTGTGATGGCAGTTAATTTTTCTAATAATATTTTTAAGTCTTAAAACCATAAAGTGTGCCTTTATGTTGCATGTCTCCAGAAAACGTAATTATGACAATGTCTTGACATATAACAGCTTTTTATTTATTTATAACAATGACCCAGAAACCAATACAGTAATAGACTCTAAAAGTCTCCAAGCTGCTTAAGTTTCTAAGAACTGTTTGTGTACAAAATGTTCCTGTTGTCTTATGCTGAAGAGCGCTTACACGTGCCTTGGTAAGGTTTCTGAGAAATTAAAAAAGCCAACCTTGTAATACATAATGATATAATAATGATGACATCATACCTCTGCAAGGATTTTTATTTTTTTTTTAATAGAGAAAGAAAGAAAAGAGAAAGTGAGACAACAAAACAAAACAAAACAACAAAACAACAATTGTCCACAGAAAGAGCACAAGGCAAACACACCAAACCTCCGTCCACAATCCTGCAAAGCACATGACAGAACACAACAACGAAACATACAAGCATAAAGACTGATAATATTCATGACCTTGCAAATATTTCTATAAATACACATACCCATACCTACAAATATATATACAATATACATACATATATATTTATATTCATTTATATACCCATCTACATACATCTACTATACATCCCTGCATCCATTTGTGTGTGGTTGTGAGCATGCATAAGTGAATGAGGTTCCTCCAATAGAACATTTAGTAGCGACTGTGAAGCATCAGAGACCCGTCCCCCCAAAGCCCGAGACAGACGAAGGGGCGATCAAAGCCCAAGACCCCAGGAAGGACCCCGAGCCCAGAGTCCCCAGGACCACCCGAACAGGACGAGCCACTCGTCCACTCCCCAGATCCGACCAAGTGGAAGAACCGGACGAACCCCACCAGGGACCACACACAATGACCCCCCGGGGTCAACAGCGACAATACACAGGCCCCCGCCGGAGCCCGCTGCACCGACGTAGCCCCAGGGCCGGTCACCGAGGCTCGGGCACCGGGGACGCCCATCCCTCAGGTCCAGACCTGACAGGACCAGAGGACCCGAGCCCCACCAGGCAGCCACCAGGCCGAGCTGACAAACGCCCAAGCGCCCAGCCCCAGATAGTGAGGGCCCCAAGCACGCCCGCAGGCAGAGGAACACCCACCAGGGGGCCACGTGGCAGGAGACATTTTATCAACTGAGCAAAAACATAAAAGTTTACCTTTAAAATGGTGGATTGTCGTTTGCCTTCAAAAACACATGATTTACCTGGACCCCAATCATTGTAAACAAACTCCAGCTACACTCCTGCATGCATTCTGGAGCTGTCCCAAACTGAAGACCTTTTGGCGATCTATTTTTGACAACTTCTCTGGGATATGTGGAAAAACTATATACCCATCACTCATCTCACTATTTGGGGTGTTCCCTGTGGATATGTCCGTCAGCAAGTACAAGAAGGATGTGATTGATTTTGGCTCTCTTTTGGCCAGAAGACTTGTCTTGTGGAATTGGAAGGACCCACACACCCCAGCATATGTACATTGGATAAGAGAGGTGATGTTGTATCATATCCATCTGGAGAAAAATGAGATACCTGAAGGGTTTTGTTAAAAGCTTTTGGGACACTTGGAAGACTTTCGTGTTGTACATAGAAAACATGTCAATGCCTGGTTAATTATTTAGTTTGTGTGTAACTGACCTGGTGTGGGAGGGAAAGGGTGGGAGTTTGTTTAATGTTTGGTCTTTTTTCTTTTGCTGTATGTTTGAAAAAAAAAAGATTGATAAAAACAAAAGTACAATTTTGCAAGGGAAAAGTTTTTATTCATTAATTTATTTTTGTGGGACTTAAAGCAACACCAGAGTGTCTGATAATTTAAACTTTTTTTTTTTACTGGTTTCAAAGGTGCACACCAACATTGTTTGCATGCAATTGTTGAGATTTTGAAGCAGCACTGGCCATGAAGGCCTTTTGCCTGGCGTAGGACCATGAACATGGCATGGTCATGTAAAGAATCTGCCACAAACGTGACACCTGCAGCTAACATTGTATTAGTGTCGTGTGATGCTCTACTAGCATGTGTGTGCATCATAACTCAGTCTGAAAATGTTGAATGCCTCAATAGTCCCTGAACTTTAATGTCACATAGAATAACTGGGGAGGTACCCAAGATTTTAAAAGAAGCCAAGATGTTGTTAAACTCAGACAAATTAATGCATGAACTGGCATTATTTTCAGTGCTTACACCTCCCCAGAGTTCTTAAAATCAACTGTATGTTCTGAAGTAAGGCTAATCATTTTACAACTATGAAATACAAATAGCTAATTACTTTAGGGGCAAATTTCATTTCAAGTTTAGGCTGTTATTACTGCCTGGAAATAATTGTTCATTTCCAGCACCTTAAAAAAGCACCAGACCAAGTTTAACAACCCATCCCATAAATATTTGCAAGCTTATATTTAAAGCTGCACCCAGTCTAACCTGTTGTTATGCACAAAATAAAATAAAATATTTTATGATAATACACCATGCAGTGCTTGTTTTTAACAGTCCAACAGTATTTATATATCATGCACTGATCCATCAACAAAAGTCAAAACTTTGTTGATTAAACAATTGACCCTTAAGGATCGCAAGATGATTGATTTTGTTTTATTTTGTTGAGCTTTCCTTAAAAATTTTAAGGTGTTCTTGTGGGTTTTATTAGAGAGAACACCTCTGCTTAGACTTTCTCAGCAAGATGAGCTCAACATCAGTTCTCTGGCTTATCTCTTCACAGAGCACATTGCTGATTTATAGCAGTTCCAAATGTGTTGATCACACTGGTTCAATGGTTACTTCACACAAACCATCGTCATCATTTTCATTGCTCATAAAATGATGATTCAGTCTACACTCCACAGCCTCACCAGAGTTATAGGATGATTAGCCACGCTTTAAAGCTTTCAGTTGATCTTAAGACCTCTGGGGAGGTGTAAACACTGAGACAGGCAATTGGAGGAAATATCCATCCATTCATTATCTTTACCTGCTTCTTCCTTTTCGGGTCGCGGGGGTCACTGCATGGTGCCCATGTCCAGCTATCACTGTGCAAGAGGCGGGGTGCACCCTGGACTGGTCCAAGTCCATCACAGGGACACAAAGAGACAAATGAGACAAACAAACATTCATTCACTCTCTCACTCACATCTAGGGACAACTAAGTCACCAATCAGTCTAATATGCATGTTTTTGGACTGTGGGAGGAAACTGGAATACCTGGAGAAAACCCACGCATGCACCGAGATAACATAAAACTCCACCCAGAAAGGCCCCCGGACCAAGATTTTAACAGGGCGACCTGCTCACTGAGAGCCAGCAGCTCTACCAACTGTGCCATGGTGCTGCCCGTATTGGAGGAAATAAGAAAAAAAATATATACCGGTAAATATTACATTTTATGTTTGAAGCTAATTAAAATACTCATGGAAATGTAACTGTATAACTTACAGAACTATACAGCGTGAAAATAATCTTTAAGAGCAAATAAATGAGTTCACTGTTCAGGACTTAATGAACAATGAAATAAAATATTAAACACCAAGTGAAGAGGTGAATTGTAGATATACAGATACAGCTTCCACGTGTCTATTTTCATTTAAGAATTCAATTATGGTTATGTGATATATTGAAATTGTTTTTTTTTTTAAACAAAAAAATTCAGGATACATTTCTGTAACACTTAATTTTATTCCTCATAGGTAGTCACAATTTGCTTGCGTGCCCACCTCCTTTTGCAGCGGAAGTGTAAAATTTGTATTTGCTTTGAAGTGTCTAAAGGTTAATTGGTTGGGAATAGCATCTGAAAAGCAATTTGCCTACTCTTGTCTTATCTGGATGGATGAACCCCCCCATCTATTTGAGTTTTAATCCACCATGTCTTGTCTTTACAGGTTACCACTGTTGCTCAATGTGCTGCTTCGATTCAATTCAACCTGGATCAAATTCACTTTGTTAAGCAATTTTTATGGTGCTGTGGAGGTCAACTTCACTAGGGGTTGAGTAAATTTCATCTTTACAGATGAAAATAGAAATACTGGACAATGTACTGTCAGGGGTTTAGAAAGACTATTGACAAAGTTTTCTGTGCCTCTTTTTTAGTCATGATAAATAGAGCTCATCTGAGTTTGTTCTTTTTTTGTAACTGGTACATTTCAAAGTCAAAGTCAACTTTATTGTCAAAACTGCAATATGTACAGGACATACACAGGATTGAAATTGCGTTTCTCTCAGTCCCTCGGTGCAACAGTAACTATCTAAACACTAAACACTAAAACATTTAATAAACATAAGCATAAAATAATAAAAGTGTAACATTGTCCTGAGATTTTTCATAGTAGTATAAAAGTATGAAAATTTACACCAACACTAAAACACCAAACACCCCTAAAACACCAAACACCCAAATTTATGTCCACAAGTCATAAACTTAACATATGGCAACCAGGGATTCAGTTTTAGATAGTACTACATTTTAAACATGTCTGTCTGTTGGTGGTAATATGTCAGACAAGGTGCTAGCTATTAGCTATCTTTCCCCACTCCACATACATGTATATTGCCCATTACCCCTAGCATAGATCTTAACCAAAATCCATCTTTTGATGTTCAAATAAATGCTTTACTTTAAATTCTAGGCCTGCAACCTTATTATTTTCTTGAATATTCCAATTTGTAGTAAATCCAATTTATTACACTTGACCACCAATCCTTTTTTTAAGCCTGGCCAATTTCTAGCCTTTTGATTACTTTAAAATCTGAAATGAATGTCCCCTGTTAGAAAATGTCATCCTTAGGTCCCTCTTTCTGGCATCATATATGAAAGGTCAGCCATACTGGAGATACTAAAGTGTAGTCTGGCAAGTGTTTAAGCTAACTACTGAACTCTTTTAAAAAATGCACAAAATGTATAGTTAAGATTGTAAACTATTGCATAAATGGAGGTTGCTCAAATATGCTCAAATTTGCAATGGTGTACTACAAGGCTCAGTCTTAAGACCCACCCTCTTCACAACCTGCATATGTATATATATAGGTCAGACCATCCCTGATGCATCCTGTTACGACCCGAAGGCACGTAGCATATAGAATGGACACCAGACAAAAGGAAGGTTTAAAAAAAAAAAAGATTTATTTTTGTTTAACTCCTGGAGGCTGCAGGCGTGGTTCAGCAGCCAGCTCCTTTCTGGGGAGAAAGACAACTAAAAACAGGAGTTCACCTTCAGTTTCCCCCGTGTCCCAAACAAAAACAAAGTGCAAATAAAAGTTGGACCTGGTGAGCTGGCCAAAAAGAACATAACGACACCGAAAGGGGGCCAACCCCTATGGGGTCGTCGAAGCCCCTCCCAGCACTGGACTACTTGTTTAAACACCCAGCTCTAAAAAGGTATCAGTAGGCGAAAACTGGACTACCGATCACACCAGGTCAAAATCTACTTAAAAACAGTACCAGTACCAAACAATCAGAGCACATCTAAAAATGACTAAGCCCTCCATGGGTAAGCCAAGCTCAAGCTCATAGGTTCACTAGAGCCTGAAAGAGCACACACCTGCTCACAACAGCTAACTCCCTCAGGAGTGACACCCAAGTGACGAGGGGTGGGTGGAGAAGCACAAACCTCCACACCTCCACACCCCTGTAACAGATCACTGCACCCAGCTTATTTATAGGCAGGCTCAATAGAGTGCACTAATCAAGGCTGATCTAAATCAGGCTGTAAAAAGGTGTATTTAGCAGTGCAGCCAGGTTGGAAGCCAACATAAACAAAACATATGGGGCTTAAAATAATAATGTGCCCTGGCACATAACACATCACTACATTTTTATGCTGATGATACAGTTGTTTATTGTCAAGCTAAAACATTTTACAGTTTTTGTAACCCGCGTTTGATATCATCTAGCCAGATTTGTTCAGTCTCAAACTTGTCCTAAATGCAGACAAAACCAAACAGTTGTTGTTTTCAAACAGGAAGTCGGTCCCAGCAGTCCTTCCCTTGATTTTATCATAGAATGGTGTCCTTATTGAGTCTGTCGATTCCTATCAATATTTGGGTATCTTGGTCAATTCACATCTCTATTTTAAGCTCCACATGGAAAACTTGGTAAGGAAACAGAAAGTTAAATTTGATTTCTTTTATAGAAATCAAAGTCAAAGTCAAAGTCAACTTTATTGTCAGATCTGCAATNTTTATACATATGTCTTTTGTTGTTGTGTTCTGTCATGTTCTTTGCAGGTTTACAGACGGCGGTCGGGTGTGTCTGCCTAGTGCTTTCTGTGTGTATTTGTTATGTTTTGTGGTCTTACTTTCCATCTTTCCTTCCTTTCTTTCTATCCTAATAAAAAATAAAAAAAATAATAAAAATAATAATATTTTGTTTAGCACTAAATTGATCTAGTCTTGTCACAAATAGTTTTTCTAGTATTTTTGATGACTGTGGTAACAAGGATATCGGTCTAAAATTGTTGAACACACATTTATCACCATTTTTAAAAAGAGGAACTACTTTAGCTACTTTCATATTATCTTAAAATATTCCTGTTGAAAATGATAAATTACATATACAGTATATGTAAACGGCTCAATAACATGACTCATTATGTCCTTTAATGTCACATTTTTGTCATCTGTGTATGTTTCCATACAAGACGAAATTTGACTCTGCATTTAACCCAATCACCACCATGTGAGGCAGTGGGCAGCTATAGAAAGCGCGCCGGGGAGCAATTGGGATGAGATGTGCTGCTGCTCAAACACACCACAAGTTACGCCGTGACTGGGGTTCCAACCTGGGTCCTTCGGGTCCCAAGTCGGTTCCCCTGCCACTACACCATCTTGTCCCACAAACATCATATCCATGTCAACCCAGTCTTTTTATCTCTTGTCTGTATTTTTTTCAATACATTCATTATTTCTTCTTTGTCAGTTCCATTAAGAAAAATACTGTTCGCACAACTTATGACTGAATGGCTCACATTATTATCTACTTTTGGTATTATAGCTGCAAGGTTTGATCCAACATTCACAAAATAATGATTAAATCCATTTACAATTTCATTCTCATCATGGATTTCATTGTTGTCCATTATAAAATATTGTGAAATGAAGGCTTGCCGCAAATTCAACATGGCATACTCACCCAAGATTTAGCCCATCACTCATCAACCGACCATCCGGATTTAAGGCTTCCCATCCTCAGCTCTTCCTGTTTGCCAGCTTTGATACATGCTAGCTGCATCAGCCAAACTGCATGCATAATGTTCGCTCCGTGCTTGTTAGTCACACTCCAGACAACTATTATGTCCGAAGGCTTCCCATCCTCAGCTCTTCCTGTTTGCCAGCTTTGATACATGCTAGCTGCATCAGCCAAACTGCATGCATAATGTTCGCTCCGTGCTTGTTAGTCACACTCCAGACAACTATTATGTCCGATTTTGACTCTGACGCTTCTTTCTCCCACTCCTTTTTGACGGAACACCCGTCTCGCCTCGCCCCGCTCCCTGCTACCCGCCATCGCCCCCAGCCCAGGGGCATCCGTCCAGCAGCCAGCCTCGCCCTGATCAGCTGGCGTCTCTCGCCCTTCTACCTTCTGGCGGTTCTTCGCCCCCCCCCTTCTCCGCCTCCACCCGTGTCCAGTGAGAGGTCCAGGAAGAGACTCCCACCTCCTGCTAAAGTGCTACGAGGGCCGTATCCGCTCTTCCAGCGCCTCCGCACTGGATCTGGGGCCTTTCACCGCCACGAGCCGCCTCGATGATCCATCCCGGCCGCTTCACTTCATGTCTTGGCTACTGGACACCCTCCTTCCCCGCCTCCTGGCCCGTCTTCGGTGTAGCTTCCCCCGGACAAACCAGCGGCCATCAGCAACGCATCACCTCATCGGATGTCCTCTGCTGACCAACTTCCGCATTCTCTGCCCGCCTTCGGCCCGACGCTACGGCAGGTCTCCACGCTCACACTCAGCCCACCACTTCCTGGGTAAGATGTGTCGTTCTTTGTCTTTTGGCCAACGTTGCCGGCCACATGATAATTGTCGTGTTAGTGTGACAGTTTAGCCTTCCGTGCAACACGCAAGACCCCGAAGAGGGCCAAAAAAGTACACTGGTTTGCTCGTCCCGTGAATGTGTAGTTGTAATCGGTTGCAATCGGCATGTCACAACTGCCTGTCAGAGTTTTTTCGTGAACCCTGAAGGCATCTGGAAATCCAGCCAATCGTGCTTTTCCTAGGAGTGACGTGCACGTGTTTGCCTCTGAACAACGACCATGATTGGCTGAATAGTCTGCTGCGCCCTCCCCATGCGTTACAAAGCAGGGAAAAAGCAGCAATGTGTGACACCAGTCTGCAACAAGAAGTGATGAAAACGAGTGAACATTTGTAAATTCACATGTTAAATGATGATGAATACATTTGTAAAGAAAACATGGCAGGAAAATGAGACATGACTGTTTCAGGACGATACTTACACAACTTTCTTAAAAACGTAGGACATACAAGGACAGTAGGAACAAACATGAACTTTCTCGCATTAAAATAGGTCACACAGGCCTTAATAAATCCCTTAAAATAGTTAGGAAGCATGCAACAGGTCTTGTTCTTTGTGTCATGTGCACCAGCAATTTCCCTGAAATGGTTCATCATATCTTTGCGGAATGTCCAAGGTATGAAACAAAGAATGCATTTCCAAAAACGAATATGTAAATAAAATGAATATTCAATTTATGATGGATGTTTTAGTAGTGATATCAGTAAATTTAAGGATCAAATTATTATTTTCTTGAAAAATGCAAACTTCATAGAGAGAATTTAGTTGAGTTATTAAAATTATTTTACAGAATTAGTTTTGTTTTGCTTTGTTTATCTCCTGTCCTCACTCTAGCTCTAAAGGTTGTGGTAATGCACCTTACAGTTGGTCTGCCAACCGCTACTGACGACACAAAGCTGTGAGTGCCCGTTATATGTTATTCAACAATAGAGCGACTATAGTGCATACTTGTTATTCTGGTTATGACGGGCGTACGATAATTTTCCTCAAAATACAATAAATTTATGTCTCTAGCATGGTACTCCTACGTTTCTTACCTGGCAACACAGCTTTCGGCCGTTCCGTCTTCCCTTAGCATGCTTCCCCACCCCCCCATCCTCACAAGTTAAGGCCCTGTACACACGTAGCCTGGTGTTTGAAAAACGAATATCTGAGAGAAAAAAAAATACCCGTACATACATGTTCAGATATTTAAAAATGTTGTCTACATTTCCCCGTTTTTTTCACCACAGAGCATTGTAATGAATATGCTGAACCCATAGGTGGCAGTGTAGTGCCGTCACAACTCTTCAAAGCAATGACAACTTCCTTTTATTATTTCTTTCTTTTTTTCATTTGTGTGGACAGACCGTGAGGTTGAACTACTATTAAATACCGTGTTGGAGTACAAAGTTAATAAAACGCTGGAAAATGTTGACTGGGAATCATGTCAGAGCAGGTATGTTTACATTTTTAGCGATTTTTTCTCCGAGCAGTATGTCACGTCAGCGCAGCGCCAGCTGGAGCATAAACCTCCGGTTCTGAAAGTCCACACGCAAACTCGGACGCGGAGAATTCTCAAATCTCCACTTTGGTCAGAGTTTTTTTTATTATTCGTTTATAGTTACATCAACCGGAGTTCACGTGTGGATGAAAGGCCAAACCGCACGATAAACTGTTCGGTTTTACTGATATCCGGCTATGTGTGTACAGGGCCTGAGTCAAAGCCAATGCCTACTCTATAGTTAAACCTGTAATATGTACAGGGCATACTTAGGATTGAAATTAAATCACTCTCTGACCACTGGTGCTATGATAACAATTTAATCATTAAAACATTTAATAAGCATAAGCACAAGAATTAAATAATAGAAGCATGATACTATCCTTAATTTTAGCATAGTAGTATAAAAAACATAAAAACATATCAATAAAATAAAGAGAAAGTTCTGACATTGGCATTTGTAGTGGAGTGTCAGAGCGGCATGTGAGGCGTATGTTTGCAGTATATGTATGGGGTCTTTGATAATGGTTTACAGGCTTAAGTCCCATGTGCAATAAAGCTAGTGGAGTTTGTGCCAGCTCATACAAATGTCTCTCCAAGGCTTTGCACCAACATCCTGCAGGGGCAGCACATTGATTTAGTTTTGCTGTTACTCCCCTCTCCCGTGGTTGATCGTCAGGGGGCTCCACATCTGACTTCACCGCAGTTTTCCGTGCTGCCGTTCCCCGCTTGTCCAGGGATTTGTCCATCAGCATCAGAAAACATACTGTCTGCTTTGCCTGAGGTTTTCGTTTAAAAACATCTGAAGTACATTTATTCTCTTTGCCTGTTGGGTACACTTGGAAACAGCTAGAATACATATGTCCGCTTGGCCTGATGTTTACATTAGAAGACGGCTAGAACATATCTGCCCTCTTCACCCGACGTGTGCATTTGAAACGTCTAAAATACATCTCTCTGCTTTGCCTGTTGTCTGCATTCAAAACAACTAAAATACACGTGTTCTCTTTACCGATGCTTGCATTTAGAGATAAATAAAGTGCATCTGTCCGCTTTGTCTGATGTTTACATTGGGAGGCAACCAGGTTGCATCTGTCTGCTTTGCCCCATTTTTTCATTCAGAAGCATCTAGCTTTGCCTGACATTTGCTTTATTAAAAAAAAAAACGGAGGTGCATTCGTTCTCTTTGCCTGACGTTTACGTTTGAAAGCCTCCTCGAGGTCGCTCTCGTTTAAAATTCCAGGTCTCTCGTCACCTGTGCCCGTCAGCAGAATCCTCTCCTACCCGATGCACAGGCTGATGGGATCTTGCCCGCAGTAGCATCCCCGTCACTTCCCCGCTCTTACAGTCAGCTCGTTTCTATATTCCATCAAATCTCGCTCCTCCCACTCAGCAATTTTATCCCTTTGCTTGGCGCCTGCTGGCTAAATCCCGTTTGGCTATTGTCACCCCTTATCTCGTCTCTATGAGAGTCAGAGTCAGAGAGTCAGAGAGTCTTTATTGTCATTTGCACCGCATGTGGTACATGTGATGAAAACGAGATTATGTACACGAGGTCCCAGTTACATCCAACAACAAATGAAAGAGAAAAACAGTAATAACATCTAGAATTAACTAAGAAAAACATCAACTAGTAATACACTAAGCCTAATATAGTGGGAATAAACAGCAGCACGAACATGAGTTTGTATGAGCAGATGGTCACAGATGAACACAGATGAACACAGCAACAAGAAAACAGATCAGCATCAGTATGATGTGATATTTTGCAGTGTTTATTTTTTATTTTATTTTTATTTATTCATGAGTCTAACAGCCTCAGGGTAGAAGCTGTTCCTCAGTCTAGTGGTTCTACACTTGATGCTCCTCAACCTCCGTCCTGAGGGGAGTGGGGCAAAGAGTGAGTGTGCTGGATGAGTGAGGTCTTTCATGATGCAGGTGGCTCTTTTCCTGCATCTGGAGGTGTAAATGTCTGTGATGGTGGGGAGACTGACTCCAACAGACTTCTGTGCAGCCTTCACCACTCTCTGTAGAGCTTTCCTCTCTTCAACTGTGCAGCCTCCATGCCACACGTTGATGCTGGAGCACAGGACGCTCTCCACTGCACACCTGTAGAACGAGGTGAGAACTGGGCTGCTCAGACCAGCACGTCTCAGCCGTCTGAGGAAGTAGAGTCTCTGATGACCTTTCTTGATCAGGCTGGTGGTGTTGTTGCTCCAGCTGAGGTTATCATTCATGTGTACACCCAAGTATTTGTAGCTGGAGACCACTTCCACTGCAGACCCACCTATTTTCAGTGGGGCATGGGTGTGTTTGTTCCTTCTGAAGTCCACAATCATCTCCTTTGTCTTCTTCACATTCATGTGAAGATTATTCTCTTTGCACCAGCTCTCCAGGTGTTCCACCTCCTGTCTGTAGCTGGACTCATCATTGTTTGTGATGCATCCCACCACCGCTGTATCATCTGCAAACTTAACAATATGACAGCCTGGAAGTGTGGCTGTACAATCATATGTGAGCAGAGTGAACAGAAGGGGGCTCAGCACACATCCCTGAGGAGAGCCAGTGCTGAGGGTTATGGTGGAGGAGGAGAAGTTGTGGATCTTCACGGACTGTGGTCTGTCTGTTAAGAAGTCTAGTACCCAGTTACAAATAGAGGGGCTTAGTCCAAGTGTAGATAGTTTGTCTATCAGAGTTTGGGGGATCATGGTGTTGAAGGCAGATGTGAAGTCCACAAAGAGCAGACGCACGTATGAGTCCTTCTGATCCAGGTGGGTGAGAGCAGTGTGGACCACGGAAGAAATGGCGTCCTCTGTTGATCGGTTCTCACGGTATGCGTATTGATGAGGGTCCTCATTGATGTTGACGGTTGCCTTGATGTGGGACATGACCAGTTTCTCAAAACATTTAGCGACTATCGGGGTGAGGGCCACCGGTCTATAGTCATTCAGACCAGTCACTGTGGATACCACCGTATACCCACCGTATAAGCTTTGTCACATACTGCTTTGACCAACGCCGTTTCAAGCTCCCGTTTATTCAATCCCTCCTAGCTGGCATTAACTTTCATGCAAAACTCTATCATCTGGGTCCATTCCCGAGTCCGTTCTTTAACCATGTCATTAAGTAACCTTTTTATGTCTAAACAGGTCTAACTTGTAAAAGAGTATTTGAGGCTCAATGTGATTTATCTGTATAAATAAAGGTTTGAATGAAAACTACACTGTACCAAGATAGTGACAAAAAATAGTTTTTTCAACATGCATGTATTAAAACAAAATAATTTGCAGGTTCCTTCTTACCTTGGTGTCACCACAATGTCTACACTTCATAACTTGTATTCCCCTTTCCTTCACAATCCTCTTAGAATAACATCTATATATATTTCTTCCATTGTTTTTCTTTCCACTATTCCTTCCCCATCAATGATATTAAAAGTTTTACTTTCCAGAAAACTTGTGTTGAGTTCTTTCCCCCATTTTTCTCCTTCAAGATATTCTCTAGAACACCATCAACTGGACTTTTCAAATCTTATGGTAAAATCTTGTCACACACAATACAGATGTGCTAGCTCAGATGTTACGTGCTCCGTTTCTCACACACATCCTAACACCCACACCCACACACCTGCCGGTCTACAGCTGATGAAACTAACATAGCTGTAAGCTAACACACAATATGGAGGTGTCTCCACCTCCTCCCCCTGCCCCAACAAGAAAAAACCCCAAGAGATGAGCACCTGCTAAACTAAGTGACCGAAGAGAAACTCAGTTTCTTAAAGGGAAATTATGCCATCTACCATGCCTCTGAC
>JBBPBX010076889.1:5310-17000 GCA_038048925.1 Garcialebias charrua
TCTCTCTCTCTCTCTCTCTCTCTCTCTGTCTCTCTCTCTGTCTCTCTCTCTGTCTCTCTCTGTCTCTCTCTGCCAGATTCTATCAAAGCGTTTGCCTTTAATAGTTCTCTGTCTGACCAATGGGATGATGAGTGTGAGTACGAGTTTCCTTCCTTAATTGTCTCTCCTGCAGTGGATCAGTGGCAGGATGAGACAGAAAAGTTGCTGTCCCTCCAAGACTCACCACTAGGATGTTTTCAAGGCTTGGGAAAGAAAGTCCTGTACACTATTTGTGTGAAGGTCCTGAACTTACGCTCGTTGGCAGAAGTGGCGGTGTCGAAGTGGACTGGGTTTTTTGACGCCGGCTCTACCCCGAGAGGCTGTTGGCGGTCCCTGTACAAGTCCCCCATTGAGAAACGGATGGGCGACCTCCAGTGGAGGATTGTGCATGGGGCCATAGCTACAAACAGGTATCTGGCACACCTTAATCCTGACATTAGTGTTTCATGTCCTTATTGTTCCCAAGAAGAAACATTGTACCATATTTTTATTGAATGCTTACGACTGAATCCTTTACTTGTTCTTTTGGATAATCTGTTTGGTGGTTTGGGTGTACAGTTCTCTAACCAAATTTTTATCTATGGTCCACGGTACAGCGCAAAGAAAAAACAAGTTCACATTCTCTTAAATTTCATTTCTGGTACTGCAAAATTGGCAATATGGATATCAAGAAGGAACAAAATCAATCAGCAACAAACAGATGATGCTCGTGTTTTATTTGAAAGACTGGTAATTGCTCGAGTCCGTGTGGAATTTGAGTATTTTAAGTTGACAAAAAACATGGACGTCTTTGTTAATAAGTGGGGTATTAACAATGTTTTGTGTTCAGTGGATGACTCATGTTTAGTATTTACTTTTTGATTTAAAAAAAAAAACTTTTACCATGTATGACAAAAAACATGGATGCCTTTGTTAATAAGTGGGGTATTAACAATATTTTGTGTTGAGTGGATGACTCATGTTTAGTATTTACTTTTTGATTTTTTAAAAACTTTTACCATGTTTGACAAAAAACATGGATGCCTTTGTTAATAAGTGGGGTATTAACAATGTTTTGTGCTCAGTGGATGACTCATGTTTAGTATTTACTTTGATTTCTTAACTTTTACCATGTTTTATCTGTATTGACTGTTGGAATGTGAAATAAAAGACTTTTAAAACTCAAACTCTTCTCTCTGTCTCTCTTCTCTCTCTCTCTCTGTCTCTATTCTCTCTGTCTCCCTTCTCTCTGTCTCTCTGTCTCTCTTCTCTCTGTCTCTCTTCTCTCTTCTCTCTGTCTCCCTTCTCTCCGTCTCTCTTCTCTCTTCTCTCTGTCTCCCTTCTCTCTGTCTCTCTTCTCTCTTCTCTCTGTCTCCCTTCTCTCTCTCTCTTCTCTCTTCTCTCTGTCTCCCTTCTCTCTGTCTCTCTTCTCTCTGTCTCTCTTCTCTCTGTCTCTCTTCTCTCTGTCTCTCTTCTCTCTGTCTCTCTTCTCTCTGTCTCTCTTCTCTCTGTCTCTCTTCTCTCTGTCTCCCTTCTCTCTGTCTCTCTTCTCTCTGTCTCTCTTCTCTCTGTCTCCCTTCTCTCTGTCTCTCTTCTCTCTGTCTCTCTTCTCTCTGTCTCCCTTCTCTCTGTCTCTCTTCTCTCTGTCTCTCTTCTCTCTGTCTCTCTCTTCTCTCTGTCTCTCTTCTCTCTGTCTCTCTTCTCTCTGTCTCTCTTCTCTCTGTCTCTCTTCTCTCTGTCTCCTCTCTTCTCTCTGTCTCTTCTCTCTGTCTCTCTTCTCTCTTCTCTCTGTCTCTCTTCTCTCTGTCTCTCTTCTCTCTGTCTCTCTTCTCTCTGTCTCTTCTCTCTGTCTCTTCTCTCTGTCTCTCTTCTCTCCGTCTCTCTTCTCTCTGTCTCTCTTCTCTCTGTCTCTCTTCTCTCTGTCTCTCTTCTCTGTCTTTCTTCTCTCTGTCTCTCTGTCTCTCTTCTCTCTGTCTCTCTTCTCTCCGTCTCTCTCCTCTCTGTCTCTCTTCTCTCCGTCTCTCTCCTCTCTGTCTCTCTTCTCTCCGTCTCTCTCCTCTCCGTCTCTCTTCTCTCCATCTCTCTTCTCTCTGTCTCTCTTCTATGTCTTTCGTCTCTCTTCTCTGTCTTTCGTCTCTCTGTCTCTCTGTCTCTCTTTCTCTCGTCTCTCTGTCTCTTCTCTGACTGTCTTCTCTCTGTCTCTTCTCTGACTGTCTTCTCTCTGTCTCTCCTCTCTGTTTATCTTCTCTCTGTTTATCTTCTCTCTGTTTATCTTCTCTCTGTTTATCTTCTCTCTGTCTCTCTTTCTCTCTGTCTCTTTCTCTCTGTTGTTACTGACACATCTCTTAAAGCAAAACTGAAAACAAAGAATACTAATATTGAACCACCTGAACAAGACCTGCCTGAGTCCAGTAGTGTGGAGGTGCAGGTGATAAGATCTGATGATCAGACGGAAAAAGTCGCTGAAGATAATGATTATGATACTGATTCAGACAGTCTCTCTATGGCTGGCAGTTTTTCTGACGCTGACGATCTGTATTCTCTGGAGGAGATTAATAAATTCCTGGACGAAAATTACGGACGGCCAGTAGATATCAAGGCACATTTTCCAGATGCTGATAAGTTCATTAAGTCTGTCTCTATGCATCAGAAAACTGCAAGCTTGGATTTATTAGATGAAAAAAAAACGTTATCGCCTCAAAAAACATGTTACAATGTTGAGAAAAAATTTAAGGGCAGCAAAATCAAATTTGACAAAGAAAATGAAAATTTCTACATAAGATCATGATCAAACAGAATTTGCCATTTTCTCTTTGTGTACTTACTCTCATCTGTCTCACATCTGCTCTTTTCTATCTTCATATGAGTGTTTTAAGGGTGGCCTCTCTAAACATAAACGGGGGAAGGGATGCACTCAAGAGAGTATTAATATCTGAAACTATTACGCAAAAAAGGTTGGATGTAGTTTTTCTGCAGGAAACTCACAGTGACAGTGGGAATGAAATAGAATGGGGTTTATGGTGGGGAGGACAATATGCCCTTAGCCACGGGACGAATTTTAGTGCAGGGGTTGCCATTCTGTTTTCCTCTGCCCTGAATGTAACAATTATCTCAAGCACTGAGGTTGTCAAGGGCAGACTCCTACTGGTAAAAGCGCAGATAGAAGGTTTTATTTTTCACTTCATCAATGTCTATGCTCCCAACCAGGGCTTAGAAAGGGAGGGGATTTTTAAAACTCTGGACGCTAAATTAAAAAGCATTGACTGTGGCGAAAGTATAATTTTAGGTGGTGACTGGAATTGCTGCACAAATTTTAGGTTAGACAGGACTGGAGGAGAACCTCATATTCGATCATCACTTTATCTATCTCAGATGCTGAAGGCAGCGGACCTGGTAGATGTTTGGAGAATAAAACACCCGTCAAGCAGGCAGTACACTTGGGTTAAAGTTTCTGATGGTCAAGTTAGTGCAGCAAGGCTAGACAGGTTTTATGTTTCTGGTTCTATTAACCCACGTGTTTTAAATTGCCAGATGTTTCCTGTTGGTTTCTCGGATCACCAATTAATTTCTGTGGAACTTACTCTTTCCTCCGCTGTAAAACAACAATCTTTTTGGCATTTTAATGTAAAAATGTTACATGATTCTGTTTTCTGCGAAAACTTTAAGCTGTTCTGGATTTACTGGAAATCCAAGAAGTGTGACTTCCCCTCACTTCTTCAATGGTGGGAAGTAGGAAAGGCCCAGATTAAGGTTTTTTGCCAGCAACATTCTTCCGGTGTCACCACTAACATCAAGAGAACTGTGCAGAGGTTGGAAGAGGAGATCAAACATCTGGAAAATATATCCATCTCTGCTTCTACATCACAGACTTCGCTTCAATCAAAAAGACTTGAACTGAACTCTTTGTTACATGAGAGAGCTAAAGGGGCTTTAGTCAGAGCCCGTTTTACAAATATCCAGGAAATGGATGCACCCACGTCCTTCTTCTTTGGCTTAGAGAGATCTAACGCTCAGAGGAAACAAATAATCTGCCTTAAACTCCCAAATGGACACTTGACCTCAGATCCAGCTGAACTGAGGAACTATGCTGTGGACTTTTACACGGACTTGTTCAAGTCGGTTAGCTGTGATGTGGACAGTACCGAGGAGCTTCTGCAGGGGCTTCCTTGCCTCACCCCAGATGATCAGGAAATCCTGAACGCACATCTAACCCTGGATGAACTGACTGCTGCAGTATCCCAGATGGCACCTGGAAAGGCTCCAGGCATCGATGGGTTACCACCAGAATTTTATAGACACTTTTGGGATGTTTTCGGACAAGACCTTCTGGACGTTTTTACACAATGCTTTACCGATGGTAAGCTCCCTGCGTCGTCTAGGCGAGCTGTTCTCTCCCTACTGCCAAAAAAGGGTGACCTGACGCTCTTAATGAACTGGAGACCAGTTGCCCTTCTATGTACGGACTATAAGATTCTGTCTAAGGTTTTATCAAACAGGCTGAAATTATTTATTGAATCCTTGATTGCCCCTGATCAGTCCTACTGTGTACCTGGGAGATCTATTCTAGATAACTTGTTTTTAATAAGAGATGTGTTTGAGGTATGTAAATTGTATGGCACCAACACTGGTATTATATCCATTGACCAAGAGAAAGCTTTTGATCGTGTAGATCACGGTTTTCTTTTTTCAACTTTACAAGTTTTTGGGGTGGGAGATAACTTTTTGACATGGATAAAGCTCCTGTATAGCGAGGCGTGCTGCACTGTAAAGGTGGGGGGAGGCTTGAGCTCTGCAATACCAGTTAAACGAGGGATTAGGCAGGGCTGTCCACTTTCAGGCCAGCTTTACAGTCTAGTCATTGAACCTCTATTGAATAAACTGAGGAGTAGACTAAAGGGTTTCTCTTTGACCAACTCAGCTTTAATTTCTCCTATTGTGGTGTCTGCATATGCTGATGATATAAACATCTTTGTCCAAGATCAGGAAGACGTACATGAGTTAAAAAAGTGTCTTACTATGAACGAAAAGGCTTCCTCAGCCAAGGTGAACTGGGGGAAAAGTAATGGATGCCTGGTAGGACAATGGGAAGTGGGAGGGATCCCCAACCTTCCTGGTAGTTTGAGCTGGGGGAAGGTGGGCATGCAAATACTTGGAATTTATTTGGGAACTGAAGATTACCAAAAACAGAACTGGGAAGGGGTGTTGGAGAAGGTAGGAGCCAAGTTGTCTAAATGGAAATGGTTGCTACCCCAGCTGTCCTATAGGGGAAGAGTTCTGATAGCGAACAATCTGGTTGCCTCGACTCTCTGGCACAGACTTGCCGTACTGGTTCCGCCTCCAAATCTTCTGGAGAATGTACAAAGGCTCCTAGTGAACTTTTTCTGGTCTGGTCATCACTGGCTAAGAGCACCAATTTTGTACCTGCCGGTGGTGGAGGGAGGACAAGGCCTTGTGGATATCATCTCCAGAACGGCAACCTTCAGACTCCAAACAGCACAGAGACTCCTGTATGGCTGTTGTCACCGCTGGACAGGCCTAGCCCGAATGCTACTGAGGAAGGCTGGACGACTTGGCCTGGATAAACAGCTTTTCTTACTGGAGTCTTCTAAAATGGACCTAACAGGACTTACGCCCTTCTATCGTTCTGTACTCAATGCCTGGCAGACGCTGAAGGTCATTCGCAACCCTGACCCCAGACCAGGAATGTGGCTTTTTGAGGAGCCTTTGTTCTACAACAAAGCCATTAGTGGATCCACACTTTCCTCAACAACTATAAGGAATAAGTTTGTTGAAGTTGGCATTACTAGACTTGGTCATCTGGTAAAGACCCCTGTAGACACGCTTGGAGACATGACAAACATCAAATCTTCCAGAGTACTGGGAAGGATAATGGAAGAAGTAAAACTATGTCTGCCTGTGCCACTGAGAGCTTTTATTGAAGACCACACTCATGCTGATGGATGGAATGCTGACACGGAGTATGTTTTTCCTTCTTTGGGAGTGAGTCCTGCTTTCGGGGAGCAGCAAGAAGAAAGGGGACAGCTGTTATCCATGGAAACACCAAAGTTGGGCGATTTTAAGTTGTGTGGAAAAAAGCAACTCTACCTCAGCTGTGTGAAGGTGCTGAACCTGCGCTCCTTGGCTGGAACTAGGGAGTCGAGGTGGACTCAGGTTTTTGCTTCAGACTGCACCCCTAAGGGTAGGTGGCGGGTCCTGTATAAGCCCCCTGTTGAAAAACGAGTGGCCGACCTTCAATGGCGGATAATACATGGACTCATAGCTACGAACAGACACAGAGCTCATTTCGACTCCAGCACTGGGGAGGGGTGTCCTTTTTGTGCACAGACAGAGACTTTGGAACATCTTGTCCTGTCATGTCAAAGGTTGGTGGGTCTCTTTGGACTGTTAGAAGAGTGGGTGGTAGCTCTTGGGGAAGAATTTTCATTACCTCTGTTCATTTTTGGTCCAAAGTACACTGTACGCAAGAAAAAAATCCTGACCTTAATGAACTTTCTGTTTGGGGTTGCAAAACTTGCTATTTGGTTGACCAGGAAGAACCAGATGTTTCCTTCCTTAATTGTCTCTCCTGCAGTGGATCAGTGGCAGGATGAGACAGAAAAGTTGCTGTCCCTCCAAGACTCACCACTAGGATGTTTTCAAGGCTTGGGAAAGAAAGTCCTGTACACTATTTGTGTGAAGGTCCTGAACTTACGCTCGTTGGCAGAAGTGGCGGTGTCGAAGTGGACTGGGTTTTTTGACACCGGCTCTACCCCGAGAGGCTGTTGGCGGTCCCTGTACAAGTCCCCCATTGAGAAACGGATGGGCGACCTCCAGTGGAGGATTGTGCATGGGGCCATAGCTACAAACAGGTATCTGGCACACCTTAATCCTGACATTAGTGTTTCATGTCCTTATTGTTCCCAAGAAGAAACATTGTACCATATTTTTATTGAATGCTTACGACTGAATCCTTTACTTGTTCTTTTGGATAATCTGTTTGGTGGTTTGGGTGTACAGTTCTCTAACCAAATTTTTATCTATGGTCCACGGTACAGCGCAAAGAAAAAACAAGTTCACATTCTCTTAAATTTCATTTCTGGTACTGCAAAATTGGCAATATGGATATCAAGAAGGAACAAAATCAATCAGCAACAAACAGATGATGCTCGTGTTTTATTTGAAAGACTGGTAATTGCTCGAGTCCGTGTGGAATTTGAGTATTTTAAGTTGACAAAAAACATGGATGCCTTTGTTAATAAGTGGGGTATTAACAATGTTTTGTGTTCAGTGGATGACTCATGTTTAGTATTTACTTTGATTTCTTAACTTTTACCATGTTTTATCTGTATTGACTGTTGGAGTGTGAAATAAAAGACTTTTAAAACTCAAACTCAAACTAAACTCTCTGTTTCTCTTCTCTCTGTTTCTCTTCTCTCTGTCTCTCTTCTCTCTGTTTCTCTTCTCTCTGTTTCTCTTCTCTCTGTTTCTCTTCTCTCTGTCTCTCTTCTCTCTGTCTCCTCTCTGTTTCTCTTCTCTCTGTCTCTCTTCTCTCTGTTTCTCTTCTCTCTGTCTCTCTTCTCTCTGTCTCTCTTCTCTCTGTCTCTTCTCTCTGTCTCCCTTCTCTCTGTTTCTCTTCTCTCTGTCTCTCTTCTCTCTGTCTCTCTTCTCTCTGTCTCCTCTCTGTTTCTCTTCTCTCTGTCTCTCTTCTCTCTGTCTCTCTTCTCTCTGTCTCTTCTCTCTGTCTCCCTTCTCTCTGTTTCTCTTCTCTCTGTCTCTCTTCTCTCTGTCTCTCTTCTCTCTGTCTCTCTTCTCTCTTTTTCTCTTCTCTCTGTCTCTCCGTCTCTCTTCTCTCCGTCTCTCTTCTCTCTGTCTCTCTTCTCTCTGTCTCTCCATCTCTCTTCTCTCTGTCTCCCTTCTCTCTGTTTCTCTTCTCTGTTTCTCTTCTCTCTGTCTCTCTTCTCTCTGTCTCCCTTCTCTCTGTCTCCTCTCTGTTTCTCTTCTCTCTGTCTCCCTTCTCTCTGTCTCTCTTCTCTCTGTCTCCCTTCTCTCTGTCTCCTCTCTGTTTCTCTTCTCTCTGTCTCCCTTCTCTCCGTCTCTCTTCTCTCTTTCTCTCTTCTCTCTGTCTCTCCATCTCTCTTCTCTCTGTCTCTCTCCCTTCTCTCTGTTTCTCTTCTCTCTGTTTCTCTTCTCTCTGTCTCTCTTCTCTCTGTCTCTCTTCTCTCTGTCTCCCTTCTCTCTGTCTCCTCTCTGTTTCTCTTCTCTCTGTCTCCTCTCTGTTTCTCTTCTCTCTGTCTCCCTTCTCTCCGTCTCTGTCTCTCTTCTCTCTGTTTCTCTTCTCTCTGTCTCTCCGTCTCTCTTCTCTCCGTCTCTCTTCTCTCTGTCTCTCTTCTCTCTGTCTCTCCATCTCTCTTCTCTCTGTCTCTCTTCTCTCTGTCTCCCTTCTCTCTTTCTCTCTTCTCTCTGTCTCTCTTCTCTCTGTCTCTCTTCTCTCTGTCTCTCTTCTCTCTCTCTTCCGGTGGTGGAGGGAGGACAAGGCCTTGTGGATATCATCTCCAGAACGGCAACCTTCAGACTCCAAACAGCACAGAGACTCCTGTATGGCTGTTGTCACCGCTGGACAGGCCTAGCCCGAATGCTACTGAGGAAGGCTGGACGACTTGGCCTGGATAAACAGCTTTTCTTACTGGAGTCTTCTAAAATGGACCTAACAGGACTTACGCCCTTCTATCGTTCTGTACTCAATGCCTGGCAGACGCTGAAGGTCATTCGCAACCCTGACCCCAGACCAGGAATGTGGCTTTTTGAGGAGCCTTTGTTCTACAACAAAGCCATTAGTGGATCCACACTTTCCTCAACAACTATAAGGAATAAGTTTGTTGAAGTTGGCATTACTAGACTTGGTCATCTGGTAAAGACCCCTGTAGACACGCTTGGAGACATGACAAACATCAAATCTTCCAGAGTACTGGGGAGGATAATGGAAGAAGTAAAACTATGTCTGCCTGTGCCACTGAGAGCTTTTATTGAAGACCACACTCATGCTGATGGATGGAATGCTGACACGGAGTATGTTTTTCCTTCTTTGGGAGTGAGTCCTGCTTTCGGGGAGCAGCAAGAAGAAAGGGGACAGCTGTTATCCATGGAAACACCAAAGTTGGGCGATTTTAAGTTGTGTGGAAAAAAGCAACTCTACCTCAGCTGTGTGAAGGTGCTGAACCTGCGCTCCTTGGCTGGAACTAGGGAGTCGAGGTGGACTCAGGTTTTTGCTTCAGACTGCACCCCTAAGGGTAGGTGGCGGGTCCTGTATAAGCCCCCTGTTGAAAAACGAGTGGCCGACCTTCAATGGCGGATAATACATGGACTCATAGCTACGAACAGACACAGAGCTCATTTCGACTCCAGCACTGGGGAGGGGTGTCCTTTTTGTGCACAGACAGAGACTTTGGAACATCTTGTCCTGTCATGTCAAAGGTTGGTGGGTCTCTTTGGACTGTTAGAAGAGTGGGTGGTAGCTCTTGGGGAAGAATTTTCATTACCTCTGTTCATTTTTGGTCCAAAGTACACTGTACGCAAGAAAAAAATCCTGACCTTAATGAATTTTCTGTTTGGGGTTGCAAAACTTGCTATTTGGTTGACCAGGAAGAACCAGATGTTAGGCCGGGGATGGACTGATGTAGTTGAGAGCTTTAAAGGGTTACTTGCAGCCCGTTTAAAAGTAGAGCATGCTTTCTACACCCTCACCAGCAACCTTGGCTCGTTTCGAGACTTCTGGGGTATTAAACAGGTTTTGTGTTCCTTGAGGGAGGATGGTTTTTTAATTCTTACCTTTTAATATTATGGACTGAGTAAAAAAACAAAAAAACAAACAAACATAAAAATAACTAAATAACATATGTAAATAATTTTTTAATGAATTAATGCCCATCCTGTATGTCTCTGTAACTGAAGGTTTTTTATTTTTTATTGGACCTTTGTTCTGTTGTTTGTTTCCCAAATGATGTAAAATAAAAGTTTTGTCAAGTCAAGTCTCTTTCTCTCTGTCTCTCTTCTCTCTGTCTCTCTTCTCTCTGTCTCCTCTCTGTTTCTCTTCTCTCTGTCTCCCTTCTCTCTGTCTCTCTTCTCTCTGTTTCTCTTCTCTGTCTCTCTTCTCTCTGTCTCTCCGTCTCTCTTCTCTCCGTCTCTCTTCTCTCTGTCTCTCTTCTCTCCATCTCTCTTCTCTCCGTCTCTCTTCTCTCTGTCTCACTTCTCTCTGTCTCTCCTGTCTGTTTCTCTTCTCTCTGTCTCTTCTCTCTGTCTCTCTTCTCTGTCTCTCAGTTTCACATTCTCTTAAATTTCATTTCTGGTACTGCAAAATTGGCAATATGGATATCAAGAAGGAAATCAAAAAAGGCGTTCAATACAGGATCAACTGGACTTTATTTGTTGCAGAAAACGTTTCGACTTCTGTCCAGAAGTCTTTTTCAATTCTGAATGGAAGCTGTGAGAACGAGAAGTTTTATACAGGCTTACAAGTCACGCACCAACATATGAAATTGGAAACTGAGATAACACCACAAATTAACTAAAATGCCCATTCTATTTAAATTGACAAAACGACACATCCCAGCTTAAACAAAAGGGGGTTTGTAACACATACATGTAAATTGAAAGATCACACCTAACAGTAGGAGGTTCCCTTGAGGTCTCCTTTAGAAGACACAAAACTGTATGTAAATTGACAAACAACACCTCCCAAACAACAAAAGAGGCTGCTCAGAGAACTTTGTTAGTCTAATTTACAGACAAAGCATCCCTGCTCCCATCTGGTGTAAAACGTTTCGGAATCAAATCCAAAACTGAGTTATAAGTCTTAGACAGTTGAAATCTCAGACCTCCTCCTCTGTTAAGAGAAGGTTTTTCTCTCTTAACATACACAGCTTCCTTTACACCCCTTTCAAACCATCTGTGTTCTCGGTCCAAAATTTGAACATTCTGGTCCTCAAAGGAGTGTCCCTTGTCCGTGAGGTGGAGGTGAACGGCTGAATTTTGTCCAGAGGAGGTTGCTCTCCTATGTTGAGACATTCTTTTGTGGATAGGTTGTTTCGTTTCTCCGATGTAACGGTCTGAGCAGACTTCGCTGCACTGGACTGCATAAACCACCCCACTCTGTTTGTGTGTGGGGGTTCTGTCCTTCGGATGCACCAGCCTCTGTCTGAGAGTCCGGCTGGGTTTGAAGTGTACTGGGATGTTGTGTTTGTTGAAAATCCTTCTGAAATTCTCTGAGACTCCAGCAACATAAGGAATGACAATGTTTTTCCGTCTGTTAGACTTTTTCTGTTCATTATTGTGTTTAACAGATTTCCTTGCTGACTTGACAAACGCCCAGTTGGGATATCCACATGTTTGCAGAGATGTTTTGATGTGTTTCTGTTCCTTTTCCTTCCCTTCTGTCCTTGTGGGGATGTGTTCTGCCCGATGCTGTAAAGTTCTGATGACAGAAAGTTTGTGCTCCAGTGGATGGTGAGAGTCGAACAGGAGATATTGGTCTGTGTGGGTTGGTTTTCTGTAAACTTCAATGTTGAGACTGTCATCTCCCTCCATATGCACCAAACAGTCCAAAAAAGGCAGCTTATTGTCGTTAGCATCCTCTCTGGTGAACTTGATGTTGTTATCAACAGAGTTAATGTGTCTGG
>JBBPBX010076890.1:0-16999 GCA_038048925.1 Garcialebias charrua
AACTAAGGCCAATAGGGAGGGTAATTTGAAATATTCTAGGTGGCGCTCTTGAGCCATTTCTGTTGCAATTTTGGCCACGCCCCCAAAATATGTAATTTTTCACCAGTCCTGACGAGTCTGCCAAATTTGGTGAGTTTTGGGATATGATAAAGCTCCCAAAAGGCCAAACGTATTGTGACGGCGTTACGTCTGATTCGCCACATCGCCACGCCCACATGCTCCACCCAAAACGGTCAGTGTTGGAAAGCTTGTTACAGCAACATGTCTTTGGTCACTGGACAGACCGTCACGCTGATTAGGTAACAGGTGTCCGATCGGGACGTTCAATGTACAACTGTACACTTCCTGTTGTGAGGGGGCGTGGCTTAATTAATGTCATGATTTGACCATTCAGTATTGCAGGGGACTGGTTGTGGGTCAATCACTGAAGGTTTGATGTATTAGACAGTTTTCGTGTAGGTGCTATTAGTGTTTCGTTTTTCATGGCGAGATACCTAACTTTGAGGCCAGGCCACGCCCCTTCATCATATATGAAAACATGAGGTTTTGATCATTTTTTACTCCCCCATGTCTGAGTGATGAGTCTGCCAAATTTGGTGAGATTTAGGATATGATAAAGCCCCCAAACGGCCATTTCATTTTAGCTCCATTCATTTTCAATGGGAAAAAGATGGCCGAAAAGGCTGAATATCTCAAAAAGCTAAAGTTGCAGCATTACCAAAAGTCATAGCCGGATTGTCCTAAATGAGCTGAACATTTTGATATATGAATTGTTGAAATCGCACCAAAACTGTGCGAGTAGTTACATGCCAAAAAACGTACGGAATGAAGATAGTAACATCTATAAACTGTAGATAATAATAAATATAAACACAATCTCTATAGTGTGAATGCCTTGTTGGCATTCACACAAATATAAACACAATCTCTATAGTGTGAATGCCTTGTTGGCATTCACACAACTAGAAAAACCGCATTTCCTGCGAAAATGCACGTGTGAATGCCTTAGCGCCGCTCCGCCCTTCTCGCGGCGATCGCGGGAAGTCGAGCTGGTCCACCCTGAAACACTCTCGTGCCTTTCCCGTACCCTTTCGGCACCCAATGCACGCACCCAATTTGGTCCACATTCCAAAATGGCCGCCTTCCCATTTATCGTACAACGTTGATGCCAGAGGGTTTTCTGTGCGTCTTGGTGAATTGGACAAGCGTACCAAATTTCATGATCCTACGTGAAACTAAGGCCAATGCGGAGGGTAGTTTGAAATTTTCTAGGTGGCGCTCTTGAGCCGTTTCTTTTGAAATTTTGGCCACGCCCCCAAAATATGTAATCGTTCACCAGTCCTGATGAGTCCGCCAATTTTGGTGAGTTTTGGGATATGAAAAAGCCCCCAAAATGCTATTTCATTTTAGCTCCATTCATTTTCAATGGGATAAAAATGGCCGAAAAGGTCGCCTTTCCTTTCATCGCACAACGTTGGTGCCAGAGGGTTTTCTGTGCGCCTTGGTGAATCGGGGAGGTGTACCAAATTTCATGATCCTACGTGAAACTAAGGCCAATGCGGAGGGTAGTTTGAAATATTCTAGGTGGCGCTCTTGAGCCCTTTCTGTTGCAATTTTGGCCACGCCCCCAAAATATGTAATTTTTCACCAGTCCTGACGAGTCTGCCAAATTTGGTGAGTTTTGGGATATGATAAAGCCCCCAAAAGGCCAAACGTATTGTGACGGCGTTACGTCTGATTCGCCACATCGCCACGCCCACATGCTCCACCCAAAACGGTCAGTGTTGGAAAGCTTGTTACAGCAACATGTCTTCGGTCACTGGACGGACCGTCACGCTGATTAGGTAACAGGTGTCTGATCGGGACATTCAATGTACAACTGTACACTTCCTGTTGTGAGGGGGCGTGGCTTAATTATTGTCATGATTTGACCATTCAGTATTGCAGGGGACCGGATGTGGGTCAATCACTGAAGGTTTGATGTATTAGACTGTTTTCGTGTAGGTGCTATTAGTGTTTCGTTTGTGACGGCGTGACGGCTGATTCGCCACATCGCCACGCCCACATGCTCCACCCAAAACGGTCAGTGTTGGAAAGCTTGTTACAGCAACATGTCTTCGGTCACTGGACAGACCGTCCCGCTGATTAGGTAACAGGTGTCCGATCGGGACGTTCAATGTATAACTGTACACTTCCTGTTGTGAGGGGGCGTGGCTTAATTAATGTCATGATTTGACCATTCAGTATTGCAGGGGAGTGGTTGTGGGTCAATCACTGAAGGTTTGATGTATTAGACGGTTTTCGTGTAGGTGCTATTAGTGTTTCGTTTTTCATGGCGAGATGCCTAACTTTGAGGCCAGGCCACGCCCCTTCAGCATATATGAAAATGCGAGGTTTTGATCATTTGTTACTCCTGCATGTCTGAGTGATGAGTCTGCCAAATTTGGTGAGTTTTAGGGTATGATAAAGCCCCCAAAAGACCATTTCATTTTAGCTCCATTCATTTTCAATGGGAAAAAAATGGCCGAAAAGGCTTAATATTTCAAAAAGCGCAACTTGCAGCATTACCAAAAGTCATAGCTGGATTGTCCTGAACGAGCTGAACATTTTGATATATGAATCGTTGAAATGGCACAAATACTCTAGGAGGAGTAGCGTGCCAAAAAACGTACGGACGGAAGATAGTAACTATAACTAGAAAAACCGCATTTCCTACGAAAATGCACGTGTGAATGCCTTAGCGCCGCTCCGCCCTTCTCGCGACGACCGCGGGAAGTCTAGCTGGTCCACCCCGAAACACTCTCGTGCCTTTCCCGTACCCGTTCGGCACCCAATGCGTGCACCCGATTTGGTCCACATTCCAAAATGGCCGCCTTCCCATTTATCGTACACCGTTGATGCCAGAGGGTTTTCTGTGCGTCTTTGTGAATTGGACAAGCGTACCAAATTTCATGATCCTACGTGAAACTAAGGCCAATGCGAAAGGCGTACCCTTTCGGCACCCAATGTACGCACCCAATTTGGTGCACATTCCAAAATGGCCGCCTTCCCATTTATCGTACAACGTTGATGCCAGAGGGTTTTCTGTGCGTCTTGGTGAATTGGACAAGTGTACCAAATTTCATGATCCTACGTGAAACTAAGGCCAATGCGGAGGGTAGTTTGAAATATTCTAGGTGGCGCTCTTGAGCCGTTTCTGTTGCAATTTTGGCCACGCCCCCAAAATATGTAATTTTTCACCAGTCCTGACGAGTCTGCCAAATTTGGTGAGTTTTGGGATATGATAAAGCTCCCAAAAGGCCAAACGTATTGTGACGGCGTTACGTCTGATTCGCCACATCGCCACGCCCACATGCTCCACCCAAAACAACCAGTCGTGGAAAGCTTGTTACAGCAACATGTCTTCGGTCACTGGACAGACCGTCACGCTGATTAGGTAACAGGTGTCCAATCCGGACGTTCAATGTACAACTGTACACTTCCTGTTGTGAGGGGGCGTGGCTTAATT
Organism: Garcialebias charrua; assembly: GCA_038048925.1. Taxonomy (NCBI): domain Eukaryota; kingdom Metazoa; phylum Chordata; class Actinopteri; order Cyprinodontiformes; family Rivulidae; genus Garcialebias; species Garcialebias charrua. The sequence goes on from JBBPBX010076890.1 coordinate 3,509, forward strand.
ATTGTCATGATTTGACCAGTCAGTATTGCAGGGGACCGGATGTGGGTATATCACTGAAGGTTTGATGTATTAGACAGTTTTCGTGTAGGTGCTATTAGTGTTTCGTTTGTGATGGCGTTACGTCTGATTCGCCATATTGCCACGCCCACATGCTCCACCCAAAACGGTCAGTGTTGGAAAGCTTGTTACAGCAACATGTCTTTGGTCACTGGACAGACCGTCACGCTGATTAGGTAACAGGTGTCCGATCGGGACGTTCAATGTACAACTGTACACTTCCTGTTGTGAGGGGGCGTGGCTTAATTAATGTCATGATTTGACCATTCAGTATTGCAGGGGACTGGTTGTGGGTCAATCACTGAAGGTTTGATGTATTAGACAGTTTTCGTGTAGGTGCTATTAGTGTTTCGTTTTTCATGGCGAGATACCTAACTTTGAGGCCAGGCCACGCCCCTTCATCATATATGAAAACATGAGGTTTTGATCATTTTTTACTCCCCCATGTCTGAGTGATGAGTCTGCCAAATTTGGTGAGATTTAGGATATGATAAAGCCCCCAAACGGCCATTTCATTTTAGCTCCATTCATTTTCAATGGGAAAAAGATGGCCGAAAAGGCTGAATATCTCAAAAAGCTAAAGTTGCAGCATTACCAAAAGTCATAGCCGGATTGTCCTAAATGAGCTGAACATTTTGATATATGAATTGTTGAAATCGCACCAAAACTGTGCGAGTAGTTACATGCCAAAAAACGTACGGAATGAAGATAGTAACATCTATAAACTGTAGATAATAATAATAATAAATATAAACACAATCTCTATAGTGTGAATGCCTTGTTGGCATTCACACAACTAGAAAAACCGCATTTCCTACGAAAATGCACGTGTGAATGCCTTAGCGCCGCTCCGCCCTTCTCGCGGCGACCGCGGGAAGTCGAGCTGGTCCACCCCGAAACACTCTCGTGCCTTTCCCGTACCCGTTCGGCACCTAGTGCGTGCACTCAATTTGGTCCACATTCCAAAATGGCCGCCTTCCCATTTATCGTACAACGTTGACGCCAGAGGGTTTTCTGTGCGTCTTGGTGAATTGGACAAGTGTACCAAATTTCATGATCCTACGTGAAACTAAGGCCAATGCGGAGGGTAGTTTGAAATTTTCTAGGTGGCGCTCTTGAGCCGTTTCTTTTGAAATTTTGGCCACGCCCCCAAAATATGTAATCGTTCACCAGTCCTGATGAGTCTGCCAATTTTGGTGAGTTTTGGGATATGAAAAAGCCCCCAAAATGCTATTTCATTTTAGCTCCATTCATTTTCAATGGGATAAAAATGGCCGAAAAGGTCGCCTTTCCTTTCATCGTACAACGTTGGTGCCAGAGGGTTTTCTGTGCGCCTTGGTGAATCGGGGAGGTGTACCAAATTTCATGATCCTACGTGAAACTAAGGCCAATGCGGAGGGTAATTTGAAATATTCTAGGTGGCGCTCTTGAGCCCTTTCTGTTGCAATTTTGGCCACGCCCCCAAAATATGTAATTTTTCACCAGTCCTGACGAGTCTGCCAAATTTGGTGAGTTTTGGGATATGATAAAGCTCCCAAAAGGCCAAACGTATTGTGACGGCGTTACGTCTGATTCGCCACATCGCCACGCCCACATGCTCCACCCAAAACAACCAGTCGTGGAAAGCTTGTTACAGCAACATGTCTTCGGTCACTGGACAGACCGTCACGCTGATTAGGTAACAGGTGTCCGATCGGGATGTTCAATGTACAACTGTACACTTCCTGTTGTGAGGGGGCGTGGCTTAATTATTGTCATGATTTGACCATTCAGTATTGCAGGGGACCGGATGTGGGTCAATCACTGAAGGTTTGATGTATTAGACTGTTTTCGTGTAGGTGCTATTAGTGTTTCGTTTGTGACGGCGTGACGGCTGATTCGCCACATCGCCACGCCCACATGCTCCACCCAAAACGGTCAGTGTTGGAAAGCTTGTTACAGCAACATGTCTTCGGTCACTGGACAGACCGTCACGCTGATTAGGTAACAGGTGTCCAATCCGGACGTTCAATGTACAACTGTACACTTCCTGTTGTGAGGGGGCGTGGCTTAATTAATGTCATGATTTGACCAGTCAGTATTGCAGGGGACCGGATGTGGGTATATCACTGAAGGTTTGATGTATTAGACAGTTTTCGTGTAGGTGCTATTAGTGTTTCGTTTGTGATGGCGTTACGTCTGATTCGCCATATTGCCACGCCCACATGCTCCACCCAAAACGGTCAGTGTTGGAAAGCTTGTTACAGCAACATGTCTTTGGTCACTGGACAGACCGTCACGCTGATTAGGTAACAGGTGTCCGATCGGGACGTTCAATGTACAACTGTACACTTCCTGTTGTGAGGGGGCGTGGCTTAATTAATGTCATGATTTGACCATTCAGTATTGCAGGGGACTGGTTGTGGGTCAATCACTGAAGGTTTGATGTATTAGACAGTTTTCGTGTAGGTGCTATTAGTGTTTCGTTTTTCATGGCGAGATACCTAACTTTGAGGCCAGGCCACGCCCCTTCATCATATATGAAAACATGAGGTTTTGATCATTTTTTACTCCCCCATGTCTGAGTGATGAGTCTGCCAAATTTGGTGAGATTTAGGATATGATAAAGCCCCCAAACGGCCATTTCATTTTAGCTCCATTCATTTTCAATGGGAAAAAGATGGCCGAAAAGGCTGAATATCTCAAATAGCTAAAGTTGCAGCATTACCAAAAGTCATAGCCGGATTGTCCTAAATGAGCTGAACATTTTGATATATGAATTGTTGAAATCGCACCAAAACTGTGCGAGTAGTTACATGCCAAAAAACGTACGGAATGAAGATAGTAACATCTATAAACTGTAGATAATAATAAATATAAACACAATCTCTATAGTGTGAATGCCTTGTTGGCATTCACACAACTAGAAAAACCGCATTTCCTACGAAAATGCACGTGTGAATGCCTTAGCGCCGCTCCGCCCTTCTCGCGGCGACCGCGGGAAGTCGAGCTGGTCCACCCCGAAACACTCTCGTGCCTTTCCCGTACCCGTTCGGCACCCAGTGCGTGCACTCAATTTGGTCCACATTCCAAAATGGCCGCCTTCCCATTTATCGTACAACGTTGACGCCAGAGGGTTTTCTGTGCGTCTTGGTGAATTGGACAAGTGTACCAAATTTCATGATCCTACGTGAAACTAAGGCCAATGCGGAGGGTAGTTTGAAATTTTCTAGGTGGCGCTCTTGAGCCGTTTCTTTTGAAATTTTGGCCACGCCCCCAAAATATGTAATCGTTCACCAGTCCTGATGAGTCTGCCAATTTTGGTGAGTTTTGGGATATGAAAAAGCCCCCAAAATGCTATTTCATTTTAGCTCCATTCATTTTCAATGGGATAAAAATGGCCGAAAAGGTCGCCTTTCCTTTCATCGTACAACGTTGGTGCCAGAGGGTTTTCTGTGCGCCTTGGTGAATCGGGGAGGTGTACCAAATTTCATGATCCTACGTGAAACTAAGGCCAATGCGGAGGGTAATTTGAAATATTCTAGGTGGCGCTCTTGAGCCCTTTCTGTTGCAATTTTGGCCACGCCCCCAAAATATGTAATTTTTCACCAGTCCTGACGAGTCTGCCAAATTTGGTGAGTTTTGGGATATGATAAAGCTCCCAAAAGGCCAAACGTATTGTGACGGCGTTACGTCTGATTCGCCACATCGCCACGCCCACATGCTCCACCCAAAACAACCAGTCGTGGAAAGCTTGTTACAGCAACATGTCTTCGGTCACTGGACAGACCGTCACGCTGATTAGGTAACAGGTGTCCGATCGGGATGTTCAATGTACAACTGTACACTTCCTGTTGTGAGGGGGCGTGGCTTAATTATTGTCATGATTTGACCATTCAGTATTGCAGGGGACCGGATGTGGGTCAATCACTGAAGGTTTGATGTATTAGACTGTTTTCGTGTAGGTGCTATTAGTGTTTCGTTTGTGACGGCGTGACGGCTGATTCGCCACATCGCCACGCCCACATGCTCCACCCAAAACGGTCAGTGTTGGAAAGCTTGTTACAGCAACATGTCTTCGGTCACTGGACAGACCGTCCCGCTGATTAGGTAACAGGTGTCCGATCGGGACGTTCAATGTATAACTGTACACTTCCTGTTGTGAGGGGGCGTGGCTTAATTAATGTCATGATTTGACCATTCAGTATTGCAGGGGAGTGGTTGTGGGTCAATCACTGAAGGTTTGATGTATTAGACGGTTTTCGTGTAGGTGCTATTAGTGTTTCGTTTTTCATGGCGAGATACCTAACTTTGAGGCCAGGCCACGCCCCTTCAGCATATATGAAAATGCGAGGTTTTGATCATTTGTTACTCCTGCATGTCTGAGTGATGAGTCTGCCAAATTTGGTGAGTTTTAGGGTATGATAAAGCCCCCAAAAGACCATTTCATTTTAGCTCCATTCATTTTCAATGGGAAAAAAATGGCCGAAAAGGCTTAATATTTCAAAAAGCGCAACTTGCAGCATTACCAAAAGTCATAGCTGGATTGTCCTGAACGAGCTGAACATTTTGATATATGAATCGTTGAAATGGCACAAATACTCTAGGAGGAGTAGCGTGCCAAAAAACGTACGGACGGAAGATAGTAACTATAATAATAATATTATTAAATATAAACACAATCTCTATAGTGTGAATGCCTTGTTGGCATTCACACAACTAGAAAAACCGCATTTCCTGCGAAAATGCACGTGTGAATGCCTTAGTGCCGCTCCGCCCTTCTCGCGGCGACCGCGGGAAGTCGAGCTGGTCCACCCCGAAACACTCTCGTGCCTTTCCCGTACCCGTTCGGCACCCAATGCACGCACCCAATTTGGTCCACATTCCAAAATGGCCGCCTTCCCATTTATCGTACAACGTTGACGCCAGTGGGTTTTCTGTGCGTCTTGGTGAATTGGACAAGTGTACCAAATTTCATGATCCTACGTGAAACTAAGGCCAATGCGGAGGGTAGTTTGAAATTTTCTAGGTGGCGCTCTTGAGCCCTTTCTGTTGCAATTTTGGCCACGCCCCCAAAATATGTAATCGTTCACCAGTCCTGACGAGTCTGCCAAATTTGGTGAGTTTTGGGATATGATAAAGCTCCCAAAAGGCCAAACGTATTGTGACGGCGTTACGTCTGATTCGCCACATCGCCACGCCCACATGCTCCACCCAAAACAACCAGTCGTGGAAAGCTTGTTACAGCAACATGTCTTCGGTCACTGGACAGACCGTCACGCTGATTAGGTAACAGGTGTCCGATCGGGATGTTCAATGTACAACTGTACACTTCCTGTTGTGAGGGGGCGTGGCTTAATTATTGTCATGATTTGACCATTCAGTATTGCAGGGGACCGGATGTGGGTCAATCACTGAAGGTTTGATGTATTAGACTGTTTTCGTGTAGGTGCTATTAGTGTTTCGTTTGTGACGGCGTGACGGCTGATTCGCCACATCGCCACGCCCACATGCTCCACCCAAAACGGTCAGTGTTGGAAAGCTTGTTACAGCAACATGTCTTCGGTCACTGGACAGACCGTCACGCTGATTAGGTAACAGGTGTCCGATCGGGACGTTCAATGTACAACTGTACACTTCCTGTTGTGAGGGGGCGTGGCTTAATTATTGTCATGATTTGACCATTCAGTATTGCAGGGGACCGGATGTGGGTCAATCACTGAAGGTTTGATGTATTAGACAGTTTTCGTGTAGGTGCTATTAGTGTTTCGTTTGTGACGGCGTGACGGCTGATTCGCCACATCGCCACGCCCACATGCTCCACCCAAAACGGTCAGTGTTGGAAACCTTGTTACAGCAACATGTCTTCGGTCACTGGACAGACCGTCACGCTGATTAGGTAACAGGTGTCCGATCGGGACGTTCAATGTACAACTGTACACTTCCTGTTGTGAGGGGGCGTGGCTTAATTAATGTCATGATTTGACCATTCAGTATTGCAGGGGACTGGTTGTGGGTCAATCACTGAAGGTTTGATGTATTAGACAGTTTTCGTGTAGGTGCTATTAGTGTTTCGTTTTTCATGGCGAGATACCTAACTTTGAGGCCAGGCCACGCCCCTTCATCATATATGAAAACATGAGGTTTTGATCATTTTTTACTCCCCCATGTCTGAGTGATGAGTCTGCCAAATTTGGTAAGATTTAGGATATGATAAAGCTCCCAAACGGCCATTTCATTTTAGCTCCATTCATTTTCAATGGGAAAAAGATGGCCGAAAAGGCTGAATATCTCAAAAAGCTAAAGTTGCAGCATTACCAAAAGTCATAGCCGGATTGTCCTAAATGAGCTGAACATTTTGATATATGAATTGTTGAAATCGCACCAAAACTGTGCGAGTAGTTACATGCCAAAAAACGTACGGAATGAAGATAGTAACATCTATAAACTGTAGATAATAATAATAAATATAAACACAATCTCTATAGTGTGAATGCCTTGTTGGCATTCACACAACTAGAAAAACCGCATTTCCTGCGAAAATGCACGTGTGAATGCCTTAGCGCCGCTCCGCCCTTCTCGCGGCGACCGCGGGAAGTCGAGCTGGTCCACCCCGAAACACTCTCGTGCCTTTCCCGTACCCGTTCGGCACCCAGTGCGTGCACTCAATTTGGTCCACATTCCAAAATGGCCGCCTTCCCATTTATCGTACAACGTTGACGCCAGAGGGTTTTCTGTGCGTCTTGGTGAATTGGACAAGTGTACCAAATTTCATGATCCTACGTGAAACTAAGGCCAATGCGGAGGGTAATTTGAAATATTCTAGGTGGCGCTCTTGAGCCCTTTCTGTTGCAATTTTGGCCACGCCCCCAAAATATGTAATTTTTCACCAGTCCTGACGAGTCTGCCAAATTTGGTGAGTTTTGGGATATGATAAAGCTCCCAAAAGGCCAAACGTATTGTGACGGCGTTACGTCTGATTCGCCACATCGCCACGCCCACATGCTCCACCCAAAACAACCAGTCGTGGAAAGCTTGTTACAGCAACATGTCTTCGGTCACTGGACAGACCGTCACGCTGATTAGGTAACAGGTGTCCGATCGGGATGTTCAATGTACAACTGTACACTTCCTGTTGTGAGGGGGCGTGGCTTAATTATTGTCATGATTTGACCATTCAGTATTGCAGGGGACCGGATGTGGGTCAATCACTGAAGGTTTGATGTATTAGACTGTTTTCGTGTAGGTGCTATTAGTGTTTCGTTTGTGACGGCGTGACGGCTGATTCGCCACATCGCCACGCCCACATGCTCCACCCAAAACGGTCAGTGTTGGAAAGCTTGTTACAGCAACATGTCTTCGGTCACTGGACAGACCGTCCCGCTGATTAGGTAACAGGTGTCCGATCGGGACGTTCAATGTATAACTGTACACTTCCTGTTGTGAGGGGGCGTGGCTTAATTAATGTCATGATTTGACCATTCAGTATTGTAGGGGACCGGTTGTGGGTCAATCACTGAAGGTTTGATGTATTAGACGGTTTTCGTGTAGGTGCTATTAGTGTTTCGTTTTTCACGGCGAGATACCTAACTTTGAGGCCAGGCCACGCCCCTTCACCATATATGAAAACGCGAGATGTTGATCATTTTTTACTCCCCCATGTCTGAGTGATGAGTCTGCCAAATTTGGTGAGATTTAGGATATGATAAATCCTCCAAAAGGCCTTTTCATTTTAGCCCCATTCATTTTCAATGGGAAAAAAATGGCCGAAAAGGCTTAATATTTCAAAAAGCGAAAGTTGCAGCATTACCAAAAGTCATAGCTGGATTGTCCTGAGCGAGCTGAACATTTTGATATATGAATCGTTGAAATGGCACAAATACTCTAGGAGGAGTAGGACGCCAAAAAACGTACGGATGGAAGATAGTAACATCTATAAAGAACTAGAAAAACCGCATTTCCTGCGAAAATGCACGTGTGAATGCCTTAGCGCCGCTCCGCCCTTCTCGCGGCGACCGCGGGAAGTCGAGCTGGTCCACCCCGAAACGCTCTCGTGCCTTTCCCGTACCCGTTCGGCACCCAGTGCGTGCACTCGATTTGGTCCACATTCCAAAATGGCCGCCTTCCCATTTATCGTACAACGTTGATGCCAGAGGGTTTTCTGTGCGTCTTGGTGAATTGGACAAGTGTACCAAATTTCATGATCCTACGTGAAACTAAGGCCAATGCGGAGGGTAGTTTGAAATTTTCTAGGTGGCGCTCTTGAGCCGTTTCTTTTGAAATTTTGGCCACGCCCCCAAAATATGTAATCGTTCACCAGTCCTGATGAGTCCACCAAATTTGGTGAATTTTGGGATATGACAAAGCTCCCAAAATGCCATTTCATTTTAGCTCCATTCATTTTCAATGGGATAAAAATGGCCGAAAAGGTCGCCTTTCCTTTCATCGTACAACGTTGGTGCCAGAGGGTTTTCTGTGCGCCTTGGTGAATCGGGGAGGTGTACCAAATTTCATGATCCTACGTGAAACTAAGGCCAATGCGGAGGGTAGTTTGAAATATTCTAGGTGGCGCTCTTGAGCCCTTTCTGTTGCAATTTTGGCCACGCCCCCAAAATATGTAATTTTTCACCAGTCCTGACGAGTCTGCCAAATTTGGTGAGTTTTGGGATATGATAAAGCTCCCAAAAGGCCAAACGTATTGTGACGGCGTTACGTCTGATTCGCCACATCGCCACGCCCACATGCTCCACCCAAAACGGTCAGTCGTGGAAAGCTTGTTACAGCAACATGTCTTTGGTCACTGGACAGACCGTCACGCTGATTAGGTAACAGGTGTCCGATCGGGACGTTCAATGTACAACTGTACACTTCCTGTTGTGAGGGGGCGTGGCTTAATTAATGTCATGATTTGACCATTCAGTATTGCAGGGGACCGGATGTGGGTCAATCACTGAAGGTTTGATGTATTAGACGGTTTTCGTGTAGGTGCTATTAGTGTTTCGTTTGCGATGGCGTTACGTCTGATTCGCCACATCGCCACGCCCACATGCTCCACCCAAAACGGTCAGTGTTGGAAAGCTTGTTACAGCAACATGTCTTCGGTCACTGGACAGACCGTCACGCTGATTAGGTAACAGGTGTCCGATCGGGACGTTCAATGTACAACTGTACACTTCCTGTTGTGAGGGGGCGGGGCTTAAATAATGTCATGATTTGACCATTCAGTATTGCAGGGGACGGGATGTGGGTCAATCACTGAAGGTTTGATGTATTAGACGGTTTTCGTGTAGGTGCTATAAGTGTTTCGTTTTTCATGGCGAGATGCCTAACTTTGAGGCCAGGCCACGCCCCTTCAGCATATATGAAAACGTGAGGTTTTGATATTTTTTCACTCCCCCATGTCTGAGTGATGAGTCTGCCAAATTTGGTGAGATTTAAGATATGATAAAGCCCCCCAAAGGCCATTTCATTTTAGCTCCATTCATTTTCAATGGGAAAAAAATGGCCGAAAAGGCTAAATATCTCAAAAAGCTAAAGTTGCATCATTACCAAAAGTCATAGCTGGATTGTCCTGAGCGAGCTGAACATTTTGATATATGATTTGTTGAATTGGCACAAAAACTGTAGGAGGAGTAGCGTGCCAAAAAACGTACGGATGGAAGATAGTAACTGGAATAATATTAACTAGAAAAACCGCATTTCCTACGAAAATGCACGTGTGAATGCCTTAGCGCCGCTCCGCCCTTCTCGCGGCGACCGCGGGAAGTCGAGCTGGTCCACCCTGAAACACTCTCGTGCCTTTCCCGTGCCCGTTCGGCACCCAATGCGTGCACCCGATTTGGTCCACATTCCAAAATGGCCGCCTTCCCATTTATCGTACAACGTTGACGCCAGAGGGTTTTCTGTGCGTCTTGGTGAATTGGACAAGTGTACCAAATTTCATGATCCTACGTGAAACTAAGGCCAATGCGGAGGGTAGTTTTAAATTTTCTAGGTGGCGCTCTTGAGCCGTTTCTTTTGAAATTTTGGCCACGCCCCCAAAATATGTAATCGTTCACCAGTCCTGATGAGTCTGCCAAATTTGGTGAGTTTTGGGATATGATAAAGCTCCCAAAAGGCCAAACGTATTGTGACGGCGTTACGTCTGATTCGCCACATCGCCACGCCCACATGCTCCACCCAAAACGGTCAGTGTTGGAAAGCTTGTTATGGCAACATGTCTTTGGTCACTGGACAGACCGTCATGCTGATTAGGTAACAGGTGTCCGATCGGGAGCTTCAATGTACAACTGTACACTTCCTGTTGTGAGGGGGCGTGGCTTAATTATTGTCATGATTTGACCATTCAGTATTGCAAGGGACCGGATGTGGGTCAATCATTGAAGGTTTGATGTATTAGTCAGTTTTCGTGTAGGTGCTATTAGTGTTTCGTTTGTGACGGCGTTACGTCTGATTCGCCACATTGCCACGCCCACATGCTCCACCCAAAACGGTCAGTGTTGGAAACCTTGTTACAGCACCATGTCTTTGGTCGCTGGACAGACTGTCACGCTGATTAGGTAACAGGTGTCCGATCGGGACGTTCAATGTACAACTGTACACTTCCTGTTGTGAGGGGGCGTGGCTTAATTAATGTCATGATTTGACCATTCAGTATTATAGGGGACTGCTTGTGGGTCAATCACTGAAGGTTTGATGTATTAGACAGTTTTCGTGTAGGTGCTATTAGTGTTTCGTTTTTCATGGCGAGATACCTAACTTTGAGGCCAGGCCACGCCCCTTTAGCATATATGAAAACGTGAGATTTTGATCATTTTTTACTCCCCCATGTCTGAGTGATGAGTCTGCCAAATTTGATGAGATTTAGGATATGATAAATCCTCCAAAAGGCCATTTCATTTTAGCTCCATTCATTTTCAATGGGGAAAAAATGGCCGAAAAGGCTTAATAATTCAAAAAGCGAAAGTTGCAGCATTACCAAAAGTCATAGCTGGATTGTCCTGAACGAGCTGAACATTTTGATATATGAATTGTTGAAATGGCACAAAAACTCTAGGAGGAGTAGCGTGCCAAAAAACGTACGGACGGAAGATAGTAACATGCGAGAATAATAAATATAAACACAATCTCTATAGTGTGAATGCCTTGTTGGCATTCACACAAATATAAACACAATCTCTATAGTGTGAATGCCTTGTTGGCATTCACACAATAACTAGAAAAACCGCATTTCCTGCGAAAATGCACGTGTGAATGCCTTAGCGCCGCTCCGCCCTTCTCGCGGCGACCGCGGGAAGTCGAGCTGGTCCACCCCGAAACACTCTCGTGCCTTTCCCGTACCCGTTCGGCACCCAATGCACGCACCCAATTTGGTCCACATTCCAAAATGGCCGCCTTCCCATTTATCGTACAACGTTGATGCCAGAGGGTTTTCTGTGCGTCTTGGTGAATTGGACAAGTGTACCAAATTTCATGATCCTACGTGAAACTAAGGCCAATGTGGAGGGTAGTTTGAAATTTTCTAGGTGGCGCTCTTGAGCCGTTTCTTTTGAAATTTTGGCCACGCCCCCAAAATATGTAATCGTTCACCAGTCCTGATGAGTCTGCCAATTTTTGTGAGTTTTGGGATATGACAAAGCCCCCAAAAGGCCAAACGTATTGTGACGGCGTTGCGTCTGATTCGCCACATCGCCACGCCCACATGCTCCACCCAAAACAACCAGTCGTGGAAAGCTTGTTACAGCAACATGTCTTCGGTCACTGGACAGACCGTCACGCTGATTAGGTAACAGGTGTCCGATCGGGATGTTCAATGTACAACTGTACACTTCCTGTTGTGAGGGGGCGTGGCTTAATTATTGTCATGATTTGACCATTCAGTATTGCAGGGGACCGGATGTGGGTCAATCACTGAAGGTTTGATGTATTAGACTGTTTTCGTGTAGGTGCTATTAGTGTTTCGTTTGTGACGGCGTGACGGCTGATTCGCCACATCGCCACGCCCACATGCTCCACCCAAAACGGTCAGTGTTGGAAAGCTTGTTACAGCAACATGTCTTCGGTCACTGGACAGACCGTCCCGCTGATTAGGTAACAGGTGTCCGATCGGGACGTTCAATGTATAACTGTACACTTCCTGTTGTGAGGGGGCGTGGCTTAATTAATGTCATGATTTGACCATTCAGTATTGTAGGGGACCGGTTGTGGGTCAATCACTGAAGGTTTGATGTATTAGACGGTTTTCGTGTAGGTGCTATTAGTGTTTCGTTTTTCACGGCGAGATACCTAACTTTGAGGCCAGGCCACGCCCCTTCACCATATATGAAAACGCGAGATGTTGATCATTTTTTACTCCCCCATGTCTGAGTGATGAGTCTGCCAAATTTGGTGAGATTTAGGATATGATAAATCCTCCAAAAGGCCTTTTCATTTTAGCCCCATTCATTTTCAATGGAAAAAAAATGGCCGAAAAGGCTTAATATTTCAAAAAGCGAAAGTTGCAGCATTACCAAAAGTCATAGCTGGATTGTCCTGAGCGAGCTGAACATTTTGATATATGAATCGTTGAAATGGCACAAATACTCTAGGAGGAGTAGGACGCCAAAAAACGTACGGATGGAAGATAGTAACATCTATAAAGAATAATAATAACTAGAAAAACCGCATTTCCTGCGAAAATGCACGTGTGAATGCCTTAGCGCCGCTCCGCCCTTCTCGCGGCGACCGCGGGAAGTCGAGCTGGTCCACCCTGAAACGCTCTCGTGCCTTTCCCGTACCCGTTCGGCACCCAATGCACGCACCCGATTTGGTCCACATTCCAAAATGGCCGCCTTCCCATTTATCGTACAACGTTGATGCCAGAGGGTTTTCTGTGCGTCTTGGTGAATTGGACAAGTGTACCAAATTTCATGATCCTACGTGAAACTAAGGCCAATGCGGAGGGTAGTTTGAAATTTTCTAGGTGGCGCTCTTGAGCCGTTTCTTTTGAAATTTTGGCCACGCCCCCAAAATATGTAATCGTTCACCAGTCCTGATGAGTCTGCCAATTTTGGTGAGTTTTGGGATATGAAAAAGCCCCCAAAATGCTATTTCATTTTAGCTCCATTCATTTTCAATGGGATAAAAATGGCCGAAAATGTCGCCTTTCCTTTCATCGTACAACGTTGGTGCCAGAGGGTTTTCTGTGCGCCTTGGTGAATCGGGGAGGTGTACCAAATTTCATGATCCTACGTGAAACTAAGGCCAATGCGGAGGGTAGTTTGAAATATTCTAGGTGGCGCTCTTGAGCCGTTTCTGTTGCAATTTTGGCCACGCCCCCAAAATATGTAATTTTTCACCAGTCCTGACGAGTCTGCCAAATTTGGTGAGTTTTGGGATATGATAAAGCTCCCAAAAGGCCAAACGTATTGTGACGGCGTTACGTCTGATTCGCCACATCGCCACGCCCACATGCTC
>JBBPBX010076891.1:0-16999 GCA_038048925.1 Garcialebias charrua
ATTATGTAATAGTGTTACACACATACCCTGATGCATGCTCAATAATCCAGGTAGAAAAATCTAAAAAAGCTAAGTCTGGTCCTCTGGACATTCAAAAAAAAAAAAGAAACTGTCCAGATGACCTGACTGAGAATTATTGGCTTTGGTACCTGGATTATTGAGCATGAACTTTCTTGCCATAAAATTCTCAACTGTGTCAATATTAATAGTTTTATCTTTAAACATCTTTAAAATTTACAGCATTGAAATTCATAGTTAATTAAATAAAACTTTTGGGTGTTGTTATTGATGAGAAGCTGACATGGAAATCTCATGTAAATCACTTAAGAATAAAAACAAAAGCAATTGCATTACTGTATAAAGTAAAATAGTTTTTGAATGACAAAGTTTTGTATATACAATCCCATGTATTGTATAATGTAATGATTGTTCCATATTTAATCTATTGTATTGAAGTTTGGGGAAAAGCATGCAAAACTATTACAAACCCTGTTTTTATTTTACAAAAAAAAGAGCTATAAGAATTATTAAGAAGTGCTATGGTCATCCAACAAATATATTATTTAATTAATTGAAATTATTAAAAGTGTATGATTTTGTTGAACATAGTATTTTACAAGTCATGTATAAAACTCATAAAACTATTACCCCCAAATATTCAATTAAAATTTGTTGAAAAAAAAAAAAGAGTAAATATAACCTGAAGGGAATGTAAATGTGTAAATGTTACCTTCATTCAGAACTACAGTAGTCTGAAGGAGCCGTGTTGTAAATCAGGAAACAGGACTGTGAAGTTTACTTGATATCACCATAAGCATTTCTAAAACTATTTATATGTTTTAAAAGATGATTAAATTAAAGTTGTTGGGAATGTATAATGCAGGTGAAGGATACCTGTTTTTGTTTGTTTGTTTTTTCAGTTTGGAGATTGTTCAAGTGAAGGTTGTTGTTTGTTTGTTGTTTATTTTAATAAGGGGCAGATATTATAAGACTATTTTCTTCTTTCTGCAACTTTTCTTTCAGTGTTTTTTTTTCCCTTTCTGATGAATTTGTTTTATTTTGAATAAATGAATTAACAAAACATGCAGCGCTGGAGCTGTTTGTTTCAGGGACACGTTGAATCAAACTTTATTTATTGTGCTTCATCTTCTGACTCTCATCATGTTCTATCGAGTGGAAACTTCAGATTAAACAAGTTGGATGTTCTCACGCTAGTTAGAACGACTCTGTGTCATGTTTTGAAGCATAAAGAAACCGAGTAGGACCTCGCTGCAGCAGAAACCTGCCTGAAGCAGCTACAAAACCAGTAATGTTGCAAAAATACGTATTTCAAGTCAACTAGTATTTCAGCCTGGCTGTATTGTTCTGCTGGCTGGTCAGCGCATGTTAGACATGCGACGCAAACGCGTGGATGCGGGGCCTTGTCTCTTTTGAAAAGACATCCAGCAGCAGGTTTTGTTCATTCAAGTGAACAGAGCTAACAGCTAGCAAATAAACAAACAGAACCGATTACCTTCAACTGAATGTCCAGTCGTCGTCCAGAGTCAGACCAGTCGACGTCTTAGTTTTACGAGCGCTTTAGTCCGACACAACAACAACAGCTTCTTGTCCAACAGTTGGAAAGGAAATGGCTACATTTGAACGAAGGGCGCGAAGCAAGAGGCGTTGATTGGTTGAATATGATCACATGCTACTTCCCCCAATAAACAAGAGTGGCGTTGATTGGTTCACATGCAACCTGACAAGCAAGAGTGGCGTTGATTGGTTGAGACGTACATGATCACGTTTTAACCCCAATCCAATCATAACGCATGAAGATCACAAACAGAAAAATGGCAGAAAGCAGCAACTTCTGTTTCACGCCTGGAGTAACGCAGAATAAAATTGAATAATGATAGTAATAATGATGATAATAATAATACCCTGATGCATGCTCAATAATAATAATAACAATATACTATATATATATATATATATATATATATATATATATATATATATATATATATATATATATATATATATATATATATATATATATATATATATACATATATATGTTCCAAAAAACTGACAAAACGTTTAAAACAGAAGTACTAAAAATAAACCAGTGTGAAAATACTTTGTATAAAATTACCTTGGCCAAAAGTTTAAACAGAAGTATATAGTATACTTAAGAGTTTTAGTTTATTTTTAGTATAAGTCAAGTATTGTATAAAATAAACTTGGCTAAGTATACTTTTGATAAGTACCTAAAAAGTAAACTTGAAAGTATATTCTTATTTTTTTAGTTTAAAATTAGTATACTTTAAGGATACTTGCATATACTACTTTTTGGGCCGCCTAGAGGGCGGGACATGGAGCGTGTTTATGCTGGCCTTTGTCACTAGCTCCACCTGGAGAGCGTATCCGCCTACGGCGCGGAGCACGGATCCGTGTGGGGTCATGTTCCCAGAGCACAAGAGCACTTAAGGCTCACAGATCCGTGCCGGGTCCGTTATCCTGACAGTGTGGGGGGTCGGTTATTTGGCATGCTGGGCGGATCTGCTCCGGATCTGCTCCGGACGCGCAAACCGCAGATCCGCGGCGCGGATCTTAACAGGTAAGAATGCGGATCCGCGACGGAGTCCATTGCTATGAGGGTATCGATTCCACAGCGCTAGTATCGATTCGATACCAAGTACCACCTTGGTATCGATAGTATCGATACTAGAATCGATACGCCCACCCCTAATTCACAGAGGGTTGAGTGATACTAGCAATAACAGCATTGTAGAGGGAGACAGTTGAACCCGGAGGCCTCCACCCCTGTTTAATGATGGACGGTTTCTTTTCACAAAGATGGCCTCCTTTACTCCTCTCTCAAACCATCGTTCCTCTCTATCAAGGATGTGAACATCTTCATCCTTGAAAGAGTGACCGCTGGCGTGGAGATGAGTGTAGACTGCAGAGTCCTGACCTGATGATGTTGATCTTCTGTGCTGGGCCATCCTTTTGGCCAGTGGCTGTTTAGTTTCCCCGATATAAGACTGATCACAGCCCTCCTGACACTGAACAGCATACACAATATTACTCTGTTTGTGCCGGGGGACTGGATCTTTGGGATGAACCAGTCTTTGCCGTAATGTATTTTGGGGTTTAAAAGCCACTGGGACGTTGTGTTTAGAGAATAAGGAGAAATCACACACAAAACAGGCTCTAGGGAAATGTGGATATCCTAACTGGGCCTTCCTGAAAGCAGAGAAGAAACCCAAACAGAACTCCAGCCAGCCATCAGGTGAAAAGAAGGAACCCAGACCCAGACCAGTGGTCATTCCGTATGTTGCGGGAGTTTCAGAGACATTGAGACGTTTATTCTCCGGGTTCAACTGTCTCCCTCTTACAATGCTGTTATTGCTAGTATCACTCAGCCCTCTGTGAATAGCAAACAACCATCAGGGTGCTAATGATCCATTGTTAGGCTGATGGCCCTCCTTGATCATGTGAGCAGCTGGTTTCAGGCTGTCATCAGCCAACTGGTTGATCCACTGTGGGAGGGTGCTATTTATAAGACTGAGCTGAACACAGCAACTCAGACTGAGGAAGTCTTTCGGACGAAAGACGAAACGTTTCTACATTTTTTTTGCTTTGTTTTGTTTTATTTTTTGAATGTCCAGAGGACCAGACTTAGCTTTTTTAGATTCACTTTTTAATGTTTTTGTACTCAACTTTGGGTATTTACTTCATAAAAAAACAGTCCTAAGGCCAAAAAAATGCACCCAGTGGTTTATTTACTATAAGTATATTTATTTATCTTAGATAGAAACGGGCCGATTGCACTTCCTGCGGTTTGTTACGTCACAAACCGCAGCCACAACCCACAGCCACAACCCATCCCAACCTTTGTCCCGCCCCCGTCACCTAGCAACCCCTGGTAATGCTCCACCCACGCGGTTCCTGAGTTCATCTCAGCCTGCACACTAGGTGGCGGTATGCACCTAACAGTTGTTTGCGATCCGCCATAAATCAAATGGAGAAGAAGAAGAATAGTTCATCTCAGCAGAATGGCTCCTAAAGTTAAATGTTGCGTTGTTGGCTGCATTACACAACATGTGTCGATACACACTCTTCCAGTCTCAGAGAGCAGAGATGCGTGGCTTAATTTTATTTTTAATGGCAATGTCCAGGCGACATTACCGAAGAAGAATTACACTTCTTATATGATGGACTACTTTTGCACAACTGCCAGTTTGGTTGAGTGGTTAGCGCACTGGACCGCCACCCGGGAGACCTGAGATCGCATCTTGTCCATTGCATCTTTTTTTCCCCCCCCTTTTTTTTTTAAAGCCTTTTGTTTCGGAGAAACCCTCTCTGACCCTCCTGGCGCAGATAATGGAGCACTAAGCAGATTTAAAATTGATAGTTTTCAGATAAAAAGACAGCACCGCTGTGAGTGTGTGTGTGTGTGTGTGTTCCGCCAGTGACTGCTCGCTCCCTCCAGCTCGCGCGCACGGTGAGAGTGAGGGAGAGAGGGAGTTGGACATGACAGGAAGAATAAAAAATGACACGACAACTTGTACACTGTGATCTGTTGCGGTCCAATTCAGCTCAGCTCGACTCTGTGGCAGTAACGTGAGTTGACTTCCTCGTCTGCCTTTGGAGGGCGGAGTTAATGTAAGCAGATCTTTGAAGGGCGTGCCACGAGATCTCATTATCATAAACCGGTCGTTCAAAACGAAAGTTAAAAATGGCAGAATTAAAAAGGGTATAATTGATTATCTAAGAATTATTTTGTGTATTAAATTGAATGAACAGTGTCTGGTAACCCCAAAGAAATACCATAAAAATTTTAAAAACATATCTGTGGTCTCCTTTAAAGGTCAAATGCAAATGGAAAGTTCTCTTAACTTCCAGTATGGATTAAACACTATACACACTTCACATTGTAAAATAAGTTTAGGAAATTGAATGTTCCAGAACACCACTTAAGAAAATATAACGTTTAATAGGAAAAGTTTGAAGTGACAAATAGAAGTAACGAATTTCCCTCTGGTGTCTCACGGCTTCCTCCAGAAGACGATACAGGTTGTTGAATTCTGGTGATTTTCTTCTGGTGACTGTAAAAGAAAAATGTGGTTAATTTAGTCCAGAAACTGTTTTTTTTAACTAATATAATGTAATCACAGGATATTCATGTACTAACTATAACCTGTTTGAGTTATTTGAATAAATATTCAATGTTTTATACACATAAATGTGTCAAGCTAACTCGTATCTTTTTCTCCCTTGTACTTTGTAACACATATCATCAATTATATCAAAAACCACATGGCAGATATTTTTCAAACTAACTCATTTTAATCACAACATGTTCATGTACTAACTATAACCTGTTTGAGTTATTTGAATAAATATTCAATGTTTTATAGACATAAATGTGTCAAGCTAACTCATATCTTTTTCTCCCTTGTACTTTGTAACACATATCATCAATTATATCAAAAACCACATGGCAGATATTTTTCAAACTAACTCATTTTAATCACAACATGTTCATGTACTAACTATAACCTGTTTGAGTTATTTGAATAAATATTCAATGTTTTATAGACATAAATGTGTCAAGCTAGCTCGTATCTTTTTCTCCCTTGTACTTTGTAACACATATCAGCTAATACCTCAAAAACCACATGGCAGATATTTTTCAAACTAACTCATTTTAATCACAACATGTTCATGTACTGACTGTAACCCGTTTGAGTTATTTGAATTATTATTCAAATTTTTATAATTTATTTTCTTAGTGCATGCACAGGTTTGGAAGAAGTCAAAGCGAACCTACTTTAAATGCAGCAGATTTGATCACTACGTGACAATATTAAAGCGTGGTTGAGCTCAGGAGCCCTCGTACTATAAAGTCAGCTATGAAATATATTTTTATATCTGTTCATTGAGCTACATTTTAAAGACATAAAGCCGCCCGCGCGCGTTGCTCGTGGCGATCCTACTTTTTAAATTCCTGCAGTTTTGAGCAGTACGTGATTTTATTAAGGACACGTTCAGCTGAAGACCCATCTTTGCTATAATTTTAAAAACAAATAATTGTTTTTACCGTGTTATTCATGTAAAGTCCTGCCGTGATCGCTTCCCTCGCTTCCGTGAAAACAGCTCGAGTCTCCTCCTTCCTCCTTCCGGAGCGGGTGAGCACGCCTCAGTACCCCTCTGAAACCACACCAAAAATCTCAAGAAATCTGGAGCGGAGCAGCACAGAATATCCGGTGGGGAAGGCGTTAAGGGGGTCTCTGCGACGCACATATGACGTAACATCTGACCCGTGCCGACCGATGGAAAAGGGGCAGCCTCTCAGAGGCTGAGACCGACTTTAATGTAGACAAAGTTCCCAACAGCCAACTCGGTTTGGTTCTGGTCCTAGGGCACAGGTTCGAGCCAGGTACAAGCTTCCCCCCACGCCACGAGGCCAATCCAAACAAACAAAGGGCAGCAGAAAAGTCAGCAAAAAACCTCCCTGCGATTCTTGTTGGAACCAGGAGAACAACAGATCCAGACGGGAAGTTCAGTTGGGATCCAGTGTGAGTGGCAAAGAAACACTGGGGCATCGTGGGAAGGCTCTCCCAGCTCAAGGACTCACCTGGCCGGCAATATGCGTTCAGAATGACCGGTGGGACGTAGCGGCTGGTCCTGGGCCGAAATAATTTTTTGGACGGTCTCGTCCGGCTCTCTGAGTCACTGAACACCGAATTCAGTTGGAAGGTGGACCAACTTTAGTCCAATTCGAAAAAATGGGTCAGTTTGATGATAAAGACTACAGAGAGACCAGCGGGAACAGCCGTCCGTCAGCTCGCCAGAACCAAAATTCAGCAATAGATTGAGGTGAGATGGATAGATCATGACCCTGATAGCAAACGGATTCCGGACCGGATCCGTTCCGGATCTACCGTAGGATCCGAAACGGATGCTTAAAACGGATCCGGATCGGAGTCCACTTGCACAGCGGATCGGATCCGATTCGGATCCGGATCACAGATCCAGATCGGATATGGTCCGGACCCTATCCGGATCCACTCATTAAAGAGGGTTTTTGGGTACATCCGGCCCGGATCCGTTTTGGACCCGTTCATGGAATGTTTCATCCGGCCCGGATCCGTTTTGGACCCGTTCATGGAATGCTTCATCCGGCCCACATCCGTTTATGTTACTCATATCGGAGGTGGACTAATTTGGTCCAGAACCTTTATTTATCATGAATTGAGAGAAGTAGCTAAAAACTTGTATACCAGCTCCAAAAAGACTCCATACATCTAACCAGTTTAACATTGAACACATGAAAATAATTTATTGTGAAGCTGCAAAAGACCTAAAATTGGGTTCTGAGTATATTTACAGTTTTGAGGCTGCACAATGGCGCAGTTGGTAGTACTGTTGCAGGTGTTAAAATCCCAGCCAGATGTCTTTCTGCATGTGTTTGCATGTTCTCCGTGTACATGCATGGGTTCTCTAGGTACTTCATCTCGTCTGTTATCCACAAACTATGCTGTACTGTTCTCCCTACTCTATACCAGGACAAAACGAAGCCCCTTTTTTTCATTTATCAAGACTTTAAAGTTTTCACTTTTTAACCCAGGAAAGTTAGTTAACAGAACTCAAAAATTTAAGTACAAGATGAGACATTTTTAAAGGTAACAAAAATCAATTTTTATTAGTTTGTTGCCCTTGATCCAAGTACAGAATACATGTACGGTACTCAGAAATGTTGACTTTGTATTAATCAAAGCACATGAAACAAAACTTACAAAAAATCTCAAGCAGCTGATAATGTTTAAATACATCAAGTAGAACAAACTTGAAATGACTACACTGTTAAAATAAATAGGGTGGTTAAACTTAAAACCTTGAGTTCAAAAGCTGCCTTAAAAACAAGTTAACGCAACTTCAAATGTTTTTTTTCCAACTTAGGATGGCAAGCTAGAAAAGTAGCCCAATTTATGATGTCATTGTTTAAATATGATACCATAAGTTGAAATGACTAACTATAGAACATTATTCATTCTCCAAAAATTGAGTACTGGTACTCTTGTCAAGTAAAATTACAATCATATTCTATTTGAACTCAAATAACTAAGTTATACCCCTGTTTAATTAATGTTTACCGGTACTTGTTGTATGAACTTCATACTCTGAGTTTAAACAACTTGCAAAGTTACACTATCCATTCATAAAAACTTGTTTTCATTTGTTAAAGTAACAAACAATTACTGTATACACGATATATACTTTCAACTCTCATGTTAAAGTTAAACTGACATACCAATTCCCTTTTTGAATTCATTTAACTCAAGATTTTAAGGCAGCAATTGAACTTAAAAAAGCAATTTAAGTAAACTAACATTTCCAAATATTGTTCCCTGTCTCCACTAAGAATGCCAAGTTCACCATTTTCCTAAAAATAATTACACCAAATATGCTTCCATTTCAAATATGAAATATTAATTTTTATCTTTCTCTATCAAATACAGATGAGACCAGCCTTAAATCAAGTGTAAAAGAAAACATTTGTCCAAGACAAGCAGAAGTGTTGACATTTACTGGAGGACCGAAACTGACAAATAAAAACAGAAATACCATATGTATATACATACATACATACATATATGTATGTATATATATGTATATATGTATATATACTGTATATATATATATATATATATATATATATATATATATATATATATATATATATATATATATATATGCACTTAAAAGGCTCCAATTAATTAAGAACTTTGTTTTATAAATTTAATAGACCATCTATAATGTCCATATTTTTAACACAATTTCCAGTTTACTGTACACTGTATTCTAAAAAAAGAGAAGAAAATGTCCTTACTTTTATGGAAGGGGTGTTGCAGGGGAGGGAGAAAGGCTTATTGGGAGGGACTTGCAGAAGTTGCAGGTGAGTGAGGAGGGGCAAGTGAGTGAGGAAGGGCAGGTGAGTCCAAAATGGCAGCTGAGGTGGAGGGGCAAGTGATGCAGAAGGTGATGTTGATGCTGGTGCAGGTGAGTGAGGAGGGGCAGGTGAGTCCAAAATGGCAGCTGAGGTGGAGGGGCAAGTGATGCAGAAGGTGATGTTGATGCTGGTGCAGGTGAGTGAGGAGGGGCAGGTGAGTCCAAAATGGCAGCTGAGGTGGAGGGGCAAGTGATGCAGAAGGTGATGTTGATGCTGGTGCAGGTGAGTGAGGAGGGGCAGGTGAGTCCAAAATGGCAGCTGAGGTGGAGGGGCAAGTGATGCAGAAGGTGATGTTGATGCTGGTGCAGGTGAGTGAGGAGGGGCAGGTGAGTCCAGAAAGGCAGCTGAGGTGGAGGGTACTGGTGATGCAGAAGGTGCTGGTGAGTGAAGAGAGACAGGTGAGTCAGGAGAGGCAGCCGAGTTATATATAAAAAAAGAAATAAAATAAAAAAGAAAATAAAAAAGTCCTTACCTTTATGGAGGGGCAGGTGATGCAGAAGGTGCTGGTGAGTGAAGAGGGACATGTGAGTCAGGAGAGGCAGCCAAGTTATATATAAAAAAAAGAAATAAAATAAAAAAGAAAATAAAAAAGTCCTTACCTTTATGGAGGGGCAGGTGATGCAGAAGGTGCTGGTGAGTGAAGAGGGACATGTGAGTCAGGAGAGGCAGCCGAGTTATATAAAAAATAAAAATAAAAATGTTACCTTTATGGAGGGGCAGGTGATGCAGAAGGTGCTGGTGATGCTGGAGGGGCAGGTGATGCAGAAGGTGCTGGTGAGTGAAGAGGGACATGTGAGTCAGGAGAGGCAGCCGAGTTATATATAAAAAAAGAAATAAAATAAAAAAGAAAATAAAAAAGTCCTTACCTTTATGGAGGGGCAGGTGATGCAGAAGGTGCTGGTGAGTGAAGAGGGACATGTGAGTCAGGAGAGGCAGCCGAGTTATATAAAAAATAAAAATAAAAATGTTACCTTTATGGAGGGGCAGGTGATGCAGAAGGTGCTGGTGATGCTGGAGGGGCAGGTGATGCAGAAGGTGCTGGTGAGTGAAGAGGGACATGTGAGTCAGGAGAGGCAACCGAGTTATATATAAAAAAAGAAATAAAATAAAAAAGAAAATAAAAAAGTCCTTACCTTTATGGAGGGGCAGGTGATGCAGAAGGTGCTGGTGAGTGAAGAGGGACATGTGAGTCAGGAGAGGCAGCCGAGTTATATATAAAAAAAGAAATAAAATAAAAAAGAAAATAAAAAAGTCCTTACCTTTATGGAGGGGCAGGTGATGCAGAAGGTGCTGGTGAGTGAAGAGGGACATGTGAGTCAGGAGAGGCAGCCGAGTTATATAAAAAATAAAAATAAAAATGTTACCTTTATGGAGGGGCAGGTGATGCAGAAGGTGCTGGTGATGCTGGAGGGTCAGGTGATGCAGAAGTCGCTGGTGGTGCTGCTACAGGTGAGTGAGGAGGGGCAGGTGAGTCCAGAAAGGCAGCTGAGGTGGAGTTCCCTGATCTGCTATACTCTTGGGCACGCGCCCAGCCTGAGCAAAGACAAACGCTTATTAAATTACTGTCAAATTCAGAATACAGTTTAATGTGTAATACAATCTTAATTTAATCTTTAATCTAAATAAACGGCATTCTTTACAATAAATAAACTATACTAACAATAATAAAAATCTTAATAAATACAATAACAGTCAGAACAATAAGCAGCAACAGACTGTTTACAATCTAACTAATCAAGTTTTAAGTTTTTGTCCAAAAAGACCAACTTGTCCACATTTTCTGCTAAAAGCACAGATCTAGTTGCAGTGAATATCTCCAGCGGTGGAGAAAATTATCTTAATAACAACAGTAGCAGCAGTGTGGCTGTATTTTTCCTCATTACTCACAACAAGCTCTTCTTGGACCTGCTCCCACCTGTCCCTGGAAAAGTTCAGAGTTCAGTCATCACAGACTTCTTTGCTGTAGGTGATCTGGCAAATTTCCCTGAAGCGGAAGAAGTCAACTGCTATCTCTGTCCCAGACTGGAAAAAAAAAAACACAAAGAGAAAGAAGCTCAGAGGTAGGGCTGGACGATATGGCCAAATTTTTTATCACGATATAGTTCTTAATTTCGGTCGATAACGATATAATTCGATATCGATATAAACAATATAAAAGCCTAAAAAAAAACTATAAACTATACAAATAAATTAATGTTCACCTTGTATTTGTATTTAGCCTCCAAAAAGATGGAAATCACCATCAAATAAACATAAACTTCTCAACCCAATAATTCTCATTTGAGTCATCTGGACAGTTTATTTTTTATAGAAACATTTCACCCTCCATCCTCCATCCAGTTTCTATAAAAAAGAAACTGTCCAGATGACCCAACTGAGAATTATTGGATTTGGTACCTGGATTATTGAGCATGAACTTTCTTGCCATAAAATTCTCAACTGTGTCAATATTAATAGTTTTAACTTTAAACATCTTTAAAATTTACAACATTGACATTCATAGTTAATTAAATAAAACTTTTGGGTGTTGTTATTTATAAGAAGCTGACATAAAAATCTCATGGAAATTACTTAAAGAATAAAAATAACAAAATCAATTGCATTACTGTATAAAGTAAAATAGTTTTTGAATGACAAAGTTTTGAATACATTGTATAATGTAATGATTGTTCCATATTTAATCTGTTGTATTGAAGTTTGGGGAAAAGCATACAAAACAATTACAAACCCTGTTTTTATTTTATAAAAAAGAGCTTTAAGAATTATTAGTAGGAAGTGCTATGGTCACCCAACAAATATTTCATCAGTTAAAATTATTAAAATTTTATGATTTGGTTGAACATAGTATTTTACAAGTCATGTATAAAACTAAAAAAAAAATACCCCCCAAATATTCAATTAAAATTTGTTTAAAGTTATTAAACCCTGAAGGGAATGTAAATGTTTGTAAAATCTTCATTTAGAACTAGTGTGAAGGAGCTGAGTTGTAAATCAGGAAACAGGATTGTGTTGACTTGATATCACCATAAACATTTCTAAAACTATTTATATGTTTTAAAATATGATTAAATCAAAGTTGTTGGGAAGGTGAAGTGAAGGTTGTTGTTTGTTTGTAGTTATTTTGTATTTTTTAAACAAGGGGCAGATATTAAAACACTATTTTCGTCTTTCTGCACATTTTCATTCAGTGTTTTTTTTTCTTCTGATGAATTTGTTTTATTTTGAATTTAAAAAACATGCAGCGCTGCTGGGGCTGTTTGTTTACGTCGTAGTTTCAGGGAAACGTTGGCTCAAACTTTATTGTTCTTCATCTTCTGACTCTCATCATATTATATCGAGTGGAAACTATTCACATTAAACAAGTTAGATGTTCCCACCGCTAGTTAGAACGACTCTGTCACGTTTTGAAAAATAAAGAAACCGAGTAAGACTCGCTGCAGATGAGACCTGCAGTTTAACAAAACCGAACTACGTCCAAAAGTATATTGCGATATTTATCGTTATTGAATTATCGTCCAGCACTACTCAGAGGTGACAGGGCCTTCTCAGTTGCAGGTCCAAGACTGTGGAATGAGTTGCCACTGAGTGTCAGGTAGGCTCCCTCACTCACAGTATTTAAGTCTCGCGTAAAAACCCACTTCTATTCTCTCGCCTTTAACATAGTGCTGGACGATAATTCAATAACGATAAATATCGCAATATACTTTTATTCAATAACGATGATATAAAGTTTAAGCATATTTTCGATATTTCGATAGGATTTTACAACGTTTCACTGACGTTTTTCTGTTTCTGTTCGGGTTGGAGCGGCTGCTTCAACAACCCGCCCGGACAGAAAAAGCTGTGACACAAAACGTGCGTGGTGACGTCGTTGTTACGCAGCGCTCAGTCCAGCAGCAGGCGTTAGCGGTAGCAGGCTAAAAGCTAAGCTAGTCTCCAAAGCGCGTTAAGTTTTCGCTTCAAAACGAGTCAAACGAGTGCTCATGACCGTCAGAATGTGACTGAACAAAGTTTCACAAGCGAAGAGAAAGCAGACGACATCACTGATGAGAGGAAAGACTAATTCGTAGGTGTGGACGTAGTTCGGTTTTGTTAAACTGCAGGTCTCATCTGCAGCGAGTCTTACGCGGTTTCTTTATTTTGCAAAACGTGACGGAGTCGTTCTAACTAGCGGTGGGAACATCTAACTTGTTTAATCTGAAGAGTTTCCACTCAATAGAATATGATGAGAGTCAGAAGATGAAGAACAATAAAGTTTGAGCCAACGTTTCCCTGAAACCACGACGTAAACAAACAGCCCCAGCGCTGCATGTTTTTTAATTCTAAATAAAACAAATTCATCAGAAGAAAAAAAACACTGAATGAAAATGTGCAGAAAGACGAAAATAGTGTTATAATATCTGCCCCTTGTTTAAAAAATACAAAATAACTACAAACAAACAACAACCTTCACTTCACCTGCACCACACCTTCCCAACAACTTTGATTTAATCATCTTTTAAAACATATAAATAGTTTTAGAAATGTTTATGGTGATATCAAGTCAACACAATCCTGTTTCCTGATTTACAACTCAGCTCCTTCAAACTGTAAGAGTGGCACCTGCTGCAGCTCCAAGATGGCCGCCAATTGTCCACAGCTGACGGTCATCCACCTGACGAGCTACACCTCTACTTAAGGCTGCAGTCGAGTTCTGCTCTTTGCTGAAGCATTCTATGCCATACTTGGTATTTATGCCTCTAGCCAGTTTGTGAGTCTATTGAGAGAAACTTACCCTGTGCTTGTTTTGTTCTCAGCCCTCGGATTCTCCTGGTTCCAGCTCTTTGCTTGTCGTGCTTTGCCCTCCAGCCACTTGCCTGCCTCACTCGCCCTCTGGGACTCCATCTCAAGGACTTAAGGACTCTCTGGGACCATCCTCCTCTCTTCATCCGTAAGGAAACACAACAACAAACAAACAGGATCAATTACCCTGGAAGACTTTTCTGATCAAACCCATCTGACTGTCTGTTTTTTCATCTTCCAGGAAACCCAGAGGACCCTTGTATATTTGTAAATAGTAATTCCCCACTGTAAATAATAAACACTGTTACTTGCACCTTTTTGTCTTGTGTCGTTCTGGGTCTCGTTACCAACTGGGTTACCTTTTGAGATAGTCCTAAATGGAGGTTTTACAAACATTTACATTCCCTTCAGGGTTTAATAACTTTAAACAAATTTTAATTGAATATTTGGGGGGTATTTTTTTTTTTAGTTTTATACATGACTTGTAAAATACTATGTTCAACCAAATCATAAAATTTTAATTTAAACTGATGAAATATTTGTTGGGTGACCATAGCACTTCCTACTAATAATTCTTATAGCTCTTTAAAAACAAAACAAAAAAAACAGGGTTTGTAATAGTTTTACATGCTTTTCCCCAAACTTCACAACAGATTAAATATGGAACAATCATTACATTATTCAATATATTCAAAACTTTGTCATTCAAAAACTATTTTACTTTATACAATAATGCAATTGATTGTTATTATTCTTAAGTAATTTCCATGAGATTTCTGTCAGCTTCTTATAAATAACACCCAAAAGTTTTAATTAACTATGAATTTCAATGCTGTAAATTTTAAATATGTTTAAAGTTAAAACTAATATTGACACAGTTGAGAATTTTATGGCAAGAAAGTTCATGCTCAATAATCCAAGTACCAAATCCAATAATTCTCAGTTGGGTCATCTGGACAGTTTCTTTTTATAGAAATTGGATGGAGGATGGAGGATGAAACGTGTCTATAAAAAAACTGTCCAGATGACCCGACTGAGAATTATTGGGTTGAGAAGTTTGTTTATTTGATGGTGATTTCCATCTTTTTGGAGGCTAAATACAAATACAAGGTGAACATTAATTTATTTGAATAGTTTATAGTTTAAGGCTTTTATATTGTTTATATCGCGATATCGAATTATATCGTTATCGACCGAAATTAAGAACTATATCGTGATAAAAATTTTGGCCATATCGTCCAGCCCTACTTTAACACTGTCATTTGTTTTGATCCTCTCTGTAATATACACTGTTCACCATTTTAGTTAGTTTCTGTTGCTATTTCTATCTATATTTTGTTTTTATTTTTTGTTTTCCTGTCTGCTTTGCTTGTTTGTTTCTATTGTACAGCACTTTGGTTGGCCTTGTGTCTGTTTAAGTGCTCTAAAAATAAAGTGGTATGGTATATATTTCAAATGTTTATTTCTTTTAATGTTGATGGTTTTTACTGATAACTAATGAAACCCCTAAATTCAGTATCTCAGAAAATTGGGATATTACAGACCACTGGGGAAAAAAATAGGATTTTTAGAAATGTTGACCAACTAAAAAGTATGAACATGAAAAGTATGAGCATGTACAGCACCAATACTTAGTTAAGATTCCTTTTGTCTGGATTACTGCAGCAATGCGTCGTGGCATGGAGTCGATCAGTCTGTGCCACTGCTCAGGTGTTATGAGCCCAGGTTATTCTTGCAGATTTAATTTTCCAACAGGACTTGGCACCTGCACATAGTGCCAAAGCTACAAGTACCTGGTTTAAGGACCATGGTATCCCTGTTCTTAACTGACCAGCAAACTCGCCTGACCATAATCCCATAGAAAATCTTTGAAGTATTGTGAAGAAGAAGATGTGATACACCAGAGCCAACAATTCAGAAGAGCTGAAGGCCACTATCAGAGCAACCTGGGCTCTCATAACACCTGAGCAGTGACACAGACTGATGGACTCCATGCCACGCCGCGTTACTGCATTAATCCAGGCAAAAGGAGCCACAACTAAGTATTGATGCTGTAAATGCTCATACTTTTCATGTTCATACTTTTAAGTTGGTCAACATTTCTAAAATTATTTTTTTATTTTTTTTATTGGTCTTAAGTAATATTCTAATCAAATTTAGGGTTTTCATTAGTTGTCAGTTATAATCATCAACATTAGAAGAAATAAACCATCCATCCATCCATCCATCCATCTTCTTCCGCTTATCCGGGGTCGGGTCGCGGGGGTAGCAGCCTAAGTAGGGAGGCCCAGACTTCCCTCTCCCCAGCCACTTGGAGCAGCTCCTCCGGGGGAATCCCAAGGCGTTCCCAGGCCAGCCGAGAAACATAGTCCCTCCAGCGCGTCCTGGGTCTTCCTCTGGGTCTCCTCCCGGTGGGACATGCCCGGAACACCTCACCAGGGAGGCGTCCAGGAGGCATCCTAACCAGATGCCCGAGCCACCTCAACTGGCTCCTCTCGATGTGGAGAAGCAGCGGCTCTACTCCGAGTCCCTCCCGGATGACTGAGCTTCTCACCCTATCTCTAAGGGAGAGTCCAGCCACCCTGCGGAGAAAACTCATTTCAGCCGCTTGTATCCGAGATCTTGTTCTTTCGGTCATAACCCAAAGCTCATGACCATAGATGAGGGTGGGAACGTAGATCGATCGGTAAATTGAGAGCTTTGCCTTTTGACTCAGCTCTCTCTTCACCACGACAGACCGGTACAGCGCCCGCTTCACTGCGGACGCTGCACCTATCCGCCTATCGATCTCACGCTCCAGTTTTCCCTCATTCGTGAACAAGATCCCGAGATACTTAAACTCCTCCACTTGGGGCAGGACCTCCTCCCCGACCCGGAGAGGGCATGCTACCCTTTTCCGGCTCAAGACCATGGCCTCGGATTTGGAGGAACTGATCCTCATCCCGGCCGCATCACATTCAGCTGCAAACCGCTCCAGCGAAAGCTGTAGATCACGATCTGATGAAGCCAATAGGACCACATCATCTGCAAAAAACAGAGAAGCGATTCTAAGGCCACCAAAACGGATCCTCTCAACACCTTGGCTGCGCCTAGAAATTCTGTCCATAAAAGTTATGAACAGAATCGGTGACAAAGGGCAACCTTGGCGGAGTCCAACTCTCACTGGAAACGAGCCTGACTTACTGCCAGCGATGCGGACCAAGCTCTGACACC
>JBBPBX010076892.1:5652-16999 GCA_038048925.1 Garcialebias charrua
TGTCGAGCAGACACACACACACGCACACACACACACAGCACCGCAGAGAAAAAGCGAAACCAGCTTATTCATTCGTTTCATGTCATTTTTTATTTAAGCTGCCTGTTGACTGCGGGCGCACTGTCATCTGTGTTCTGAGTGTGGATCATCGCGCGTCTTGCAGTAAAAGTCTGCTCCATCTCGCAGACTGTCCACCTGTCGTGCTGTGGCGAGACGTTTGTTTGAAGCCATTTACAGATCAAACCATTTATTCTTGATTTCTGATACTGTACGACCCACGGGAGACACAACATATGCACTACAATATTAATATGAGGTTAACTGTAGTTTCGAGACATTTTAAAATGCCTCTGTTCAAAAACACATCCGACACTTGCGGGGGGTGGGGGGGTAGCGGTGCGCCACAGCTCTTCTGAATAAGTGAAACTACACAGTTGTTTACAAACTTTACACTAACATTAAAGATATTTGACCATCCGACACCTGCAGGGGGGGGGGGGGTAGCCACAGCGCGACTGAGAGCAGATCTCCGAACGCGTGGAGTTCCTCATTTTACTTCATGTGTTTGAATGAATGGACACTTCCTGCTGTCAGAAGGCAGGAAGCGTGGCCTTATATGGTGTTTTGAGGGGTGGAAATTATGTAAATGACCTCCCGCGTGCACGAGCAGGTGAATAGAACAGGTGGGATTCATCATTATTTACACAGCTCATATACACACGTTTCCTGTGGATAGAAGTCTTTGTTGGATCTGACGTGGCATGTTCGTACGAACACTCCGTACGAACAAAAGTAGGAGATATTTAGGGTAAGAATACGAACATTTTCGTGCATGAGGGCCAATGACTCAGTCTTTTAAAACACAATACTGTAAAATTGTCATGGTCAGCGGCCCCGCTGACCCACCTCCCATTGGCCCTGCCTTCACACTCACTCCTTCCAGTTATTCTTTTCAGCCCCTTTTGTCATAGTTTATCTTCCCCTGCTTTGTGATGCCTATCACCCATCCTCCAGCTCAAGCCTGCTCCCTGCACTCCATGCCACACCTCCCAGCAATCAGCAATGATTCCACTCACCTGTTCAGCCAGCTAGTTCACCTGCTCTGCACCCTTTAAAAGATGCATTCTCACTCTCCACCAGGGCTGAATTATTATACCTCCCACAGTCCCTGGTAGTGAAGCCTTTAATCATAGAATCTTGTTCATACCTTGCAACCTTGCTTTGACCACAAACCTCTGCCTGTTTTTTGACTCCTCGCCTTGCCTAGCCCCATTTGGATTTATCTGCACTTCTGACCATGGTAACGACCCTGACTGCTTTTGACTTTCCCTCTGGATTTCACCTGCCACACACAGACTGAGAAGTTTGGACTCTCATCTTGGACCCTGACTCCAGCAACCAGCAGCAAATATAATAAAAACTGTTGTTTTTTGCACTCCTGTGTCTGGTTGTCTTTGAATCCAAAAACCCATTCGTGCCAGAATAATTCAGCCAAAATGGATTCAAAGTCAGAACAGGAGTGGCTTTCTGGGCTTGAGGGCTCCTTGACTAAGCTGGACCTTCAGATGCAGCTAGTAAAAACCATGCTCTGGGTCAAGTTTTCTATACCCACCCCAGAGACTTTTCCTCGCTCCTTGCCTGAAGCAGGTCCAGCCTCAGCTGCAAACTCCAGGATTTTCACGCCTGCTGCAGCTCTGACCACCAAGCCTGCTGCAGAGGCCCCACAGCTCTCCACGTCGGCTGCTGCAGAGGCCCCACAGCTCTCCACGTCGGCTGCTGCTGCAGAGGCCCCACAGCTCTCCACGTCGGCTGCTGCTGCAGAGGCCCCACAGCTCTCCACGTCGGCTGCTGCTGCAGAGGCCCCACAGCTCTCCACGTCGGCTGCTGCTGCAGAGGCCCCACAGCTCTCCACGTCGGCTGCTGCTGCAGAGGCCCCACAGCTCTCCACGTCGGCTGCTGCTGCAGAGGCCCCACAGCTCTCCACGTCGGCTGCTGCTGCAGAGGCCCCACAGCTCTCCACGTCGGCTGCTGCTGCAGAGGCCCCACAGCTCTCCACGTCGGCTGCTGCAGAGGCTGCCCACAGATCTCCACGTCGGCTGCTGCAAAGGCTGCTCGACAGATCTCTACGTCGGCTGCTGCTGCAGAGGCGGCTCCACAGATCTCCACGTCGGCTGCTGCTGCAGAGGAGGCTCCTCAGATCTCCACGTCGGCTGCTGCAGACCTGGAGGCTCCACAGATCTCCACGTCGGCTGCTGCAGACCTGGAGGCTCCACAGACCTCCACGTCGGCTGCTGCAGAGGAGGCTCCACAGACCTCCACACCAGCATTACCTGCTGCTGATCTGGCCCCATTGCTATGTATTGGAGGGTCTGCTGGAGGACCTCCATGGTCGCCCACCGGAGAACTGGAACGACTCTGGACAGCCCTTCTGGTTGTCAATCTGTTTCAGGCCCTCCTCAAAGACCCCTTCCACCCACCCTGTTCTTGCTAGTGTTTTGTTTTTTCTAGAGGTCCGTCAGGATGCCGGACCTTAAAGGGGGGGCTATGTCATGGTCAGCGGCCCTGCTGACCCACCTCCCATTGGCCTTGCCTTCACACTCACTCCTTCTAGTTATTGTTTTCAGCCCCTTTTGTCGTAGTTCATCTTCCCCTGCTTTGTGATGCCTATCACCCATCCTCCAGCTCAAGCCTGCTCCCAGCACTCCATGCCACGCCTCCCAGCAATCAGCAATGATTCCACTCACCTGTTCAGCCAGCTAGTTCACCTGCTCTGCACCCTTTAAAAGCTGCATTCTCACTCTCCACCAGGGCTGAATTATTATACCTTCCACAGTCCCTGATAGTGAAGCCTTTAATCATAGAATCTTGTTCATACCTTGCAACCTTGCTTTGACCACAAACCTCTGCCTGTTTTTTGACTCCTCGCCTTGCCTTGCCCCATTTGGATTTATCTGCACTTCTGACCATGGTAACGACCCTGACTGCTTTTGACTTTCCCTCTGGATTTCACCTGCCACACACAGATGAGAAGTTTGGACTCTCACCTTGGACCCTGACTCCAGCAACCAGCAGCAAATATAATAAAAACTGTTGTTTTCTGCACTCCTGTGTCTGGTTGTCTTTTAATCCAAAAACCCATTCGTGACAGAAGAAATATATTGTATAAATGTGTTCAGTTTCTCAACTTGCTTCGCTCTAAAGTTACATTAAAATTTTGGCAAAGCACTCCTTGTATTGTCTTTCTGAAATTTATGTGTAACTGTCAAAATATTCCATCGCCTTTTAAAATCTGTAAAATCGTCTTGAGTCATAACCATGTTTGTATTTTCTAACGTGGCTTAGCCGTAACAGCAATTTTGAATTTCGCTGATGCCAAAATAATTTGGAGCTATACAGTCAGTTAAGCCTGGGATATGGTTGACGCGTCGCATAGGGCGCGAGAGAGCGCGCGGCCAAAGTGAAACAATCGCGAAGTCCCCGCCCCCGCGCCCGCGCTTTGGCCAGCGCGTTGGTTTCGCGCGTGGTCGTGCACATCCCAGATTTTGAAGCTCCGCAAGCCTAGCGCGCGCGCCGAATTGATTGACAGGTCGGGTAGGGACCTCACCGACAGCCTTCACGTCAGAGTCTGCAGCTGTCTGCGCCGCTGTGGTCGTGGAAACGGCGTTGCGATGCATGGAGGAATGTTTTTTATGTGATTCAAATGTATTAAATTCCCCGAGCGAGCGGAAAGCCATTTGTTTTTGTTGTGTGATTTCAAACAGTTCTTCTTCTACGGTAGATTTCTTCTTCTACACCAGACCTGCTCATTACGTCGATCGCGATCGACCAGTCGATCGCGGAGGCATTACTGGTCGATCGCAGCGTGACATTATTATTATTTTTTTCCCACAGCGTGACATTAAAACATTGTCAGCCAATGAAACATCCCGTTACTTGATTGACATGCAGGGCAACTAGGGTTGCCAACCGTCCCTTGAAAAACGGAATCGTTCCGTATTTAGAAACAAAAGTACGCGTCCCTTACTGATCTATTACGGGACGCACTTTGTCCCGTAATATCGTGAGAATCAAAACTATTCTGTCAACGTCAATGGAGTTGATCAATAATGATGCGCTTTTATGTCAATTATTACGGTTAAGAAGCCGCTCTGCTCTGTGACCAATGAGCTGACAGCCTTTTACACACGTGATTGAAACTACAGAATCCGGCTCATCTCATTGGTCCAGTCTTGGCTGTTTACGGAAGACACAGCAGCGACAGCATTTGAAGAAGAAGGCAGCATGGACGCAAGCGGCAGCGGCAAGCATTCAGGTGATTTAAACAGTGAACATAGATCACCTTCGAGCCTGACTACTCCCCCCAGGAAAAAAAAGAAACGGCTGCAAAAATACAGAGTCGAGTGGGAAAAGGAACATGTGTGGCTGGAACGCGTGAATGATAATGGCTACAAAGCGAACTGTACTGTCTGCAAGCGTACTTTTTCTGTAGCCCACGGTGGACAGTGTGATGTGAAACAGCATGCTTCTGCAGCTGGACACATAAGAAACGTGAAAGACAACAAAACCAGGAGAACCCTTGACCAATTTGTTCTGCACCGGGCAACACCAGAGGCAGATATGGTATGTAAAAAAAATATATATATATAAAAAAGGAGGGGGGGGGAGTAATGATAAGTTTAATGCGTAAAAGTGTGAGGAGCATGAATGTGAGCAGGCCAAAAATGTGATCATAGATCATAGAGGCTAGCCTGTATAAATAAAGGTTGAATGAATGAATGAATATTATTGTAATAAACAAGTAGAATTGAAAAATGAATGCATAAAATATATTTAAAAATAATTATATAAATAAAAAATTAAATTACACAAATTTATAAAGTATTTTTTTATTTTGTCCCTTAATTACAGGTGACTGCTGCAGAAATAGCCCATATATTTCATACTGTGAAGCATGCTTTAAGTTACAATTCAGCTGATTGTGGATTTAAACTGACTCTTCAAACACTGAATGACTCCAGCATTGCCAAGAAGATGTCCTGTGGGAGGACAAAGGCTGAGGCAGTGGTCACAGATGTCTTGTGTCCAAAAGCAATAGAGGAAGTGGTTCAAAAATTGAAAAGTGAAAAGAACCCACTACCATTTTCTCTTCAAACCGATGCCTCAAACAAGGGAAATCGGAAGATGTTTCCCTTGGTTGTGCAGTTTTTCACACCAGAGAATGGAGTAGTCAGCAAGGTAATAGATTTTGTTGAAAATCCAGATGAATCTGCTGAGGGGATAGTCAAAATTATACGAAGCTCCCTTGAAAATTTGGATCTATCCCTAGATTATGTTTCTGCATTCAGTGCTGACAACACAAATGTCAATTATGGCATCCACAACTCAGTCTTCACAAAATTGAGAGAGGCCAACAGTGACATCCTTCGTGGCAACTGCCATGCACATATTGTCCATAACACTGTAAAAAAATCTCTGGACAAGCTCTCAGTTGATGTGGAAAATATTGTCCTCAAGATATACAGTTTCTTTTCAACCTCTGCCAAAAGGAGAGAATCCCTGAAAGAGTTCTGTGACTTCTGTGATGTTGAATTCCATGAAATCCTGCGCCATGTGGTGACAAGATGGCTGTCACTTAACCCTGCAATCGATCGCCTGCTGCAGAACTGGGTCCCTCTTAAGTCATATCTCATCAGCATTGGAGATGAATGTCCAAGCCGCCTGAAAGCATTGCTGAGGTTGACAGAAGATTCTGATGGAGTTGAAGAAGAAGCAGACATTGTGGAAGTCTACCTCCTCTTTTGTAATAATGTGATGTGTCTGTTTGAAGAGGTGGTCAAAAAGCTAGAGAGGAATGTAACCACATCTGTTGACCTCTTTTCCATCATGGACTCTTTTTTGAGAAGGTTAATTCAGAGAAGAGATGATGGGTTCTACGGGTACGAAACAAGAAAAAAGCTGCAGCGTCTCTTGCCATCTGAAGCTGGTGTGGCCAGGCAGGACTTTACAGCCTTCACTGCCATCAGTTATGTCCAGAAGTGGTTTGACTTCTCAGAGGAAAACTGGCTCTTTCACCTTCAGCCCCTCTCTCTGGCATCTGGAAAAATATCCTTTGAGGAAGTGGAGAAGATCACTGAAAGTCTTCACCTGGTTGGCAGGTAAAAATTCAATAATTTCCAGTGTAGTGGTGAACCATGTTTAATTATTGATAGTTATAAACAAAAGTGTACAATTGACACGTACAAATAAATACATAATTGTGAATTTACTTTACACTATGCAAACATACAACCTTGTCCATCTTTTAAAAAATCACAGTTCATATAGGTAATTAATAAATACATTTCAAAATGTAGTTTACATACAATGCTAAATTTATAAATATAAACAATACACATTTTTCCATTTATTTATCACTACATAACCTAGGCTATGTGTCACTAATGAACTTTAACACCTTTTGGCAGGCTAAACATGTCTATGGATGAGCTGTATGAGGAATGTGTGACTGCAAACAGCCTGATAGACCACCTCACCACCTCACCTCAGGAGAAAGAAAGGTGGCAGTCCCAGGGAACAGCAGAGAAGTGGATGCAAGTTCTTCAGGCAGCTGACCTCTCCAACATCCAGCTGTTGTATCCTTTGTCCTCAGCATCCCATCTTCCACTGGGTTTGTGGAAAGGATTTTCTCTTTCATGAAAAGTAAGTGGACTGATGTGCGAAACAAATGTTCTACTGAACTAATTAGAAGTGAGCTCATTGTCAGTCTAAATTATGAAATGTCTTGCTCAGAGTTTTACTCTTTGGCACTGAAAAACAGAGCACTCCTTGCTGCAGCACGATCTCAGCAGAAATACAAATGGAAAAAATAGGTTGACTCCATAATGTAACGTTCCACTGTTTAGTTTACAAGTTTTTTATTTTTACTACAAGTGGAAAGCCATGGCCTTTGAGGCACAATGTGTTTATGTCTCACACATTACCACACAACACAAAGTTTTTAACACTGGACTCTGTGTCATCAAACGGGTTATTCTCTAAACTCTCGGTCATGTGCTCATACAGTTTGCACTACTTCTCATATTTGCACTAATGTTTGTATTACATTACTGCCTATAGTCATACTACTGTTTACATTCACTGTTTACATTTATTAATACGGTTTACATTTATTACTACTGTTTTACATTTATTACTACTGTTTACATTTACACTACTTTTATATCTACACTACTGCTGATACATATACAGTATTCTCTGACTAGCCTTATCTAAGGATGCCAAATGTGCCTTATGTGCCTTACTGCATATGCCACTTTTGCCTCTATAACAACATCAACTACTACCTCATACATATACTGTGTACATTAACTCATACGCTGCTTTGCCACTTTGCAAATGTCAATGCTAGAAACCTTTAGTTTATTTTAGTTATACTTTTTATACTCTTTTTTTATACTAGTATGCAAAAACTCAGGACAGTATTATGTTCATTAAATGTTTAATGTTTTAGTTTTAGAGTTGGTGTAAATTTTCATACTCTTATACCACTATGCAAAAACTCAGGACAGTGTTAGTTTTACTATTTTATGCTTATGTCTATTATTATATGTTTCAGTGTTTCAATGTTTAGATGTTTACTGTTGCACCGAGGGACTGAGAGAAACGCAATTTCGGTCCTGTGTATGTCCTGTACAGTACATATTGCAGATCTGACAATAAAGTTGACTTTGACTTTGACTTGACAAATGTGCCTTATGTGCCTCACTGCATATGCCACTTTGCCTCTATACCAACATCAACTACCTCATACATATACTGTGTACATTAACTCATATGCTGCTGTGCCACTCTTTGCAAATGTCAATGCTAGAACCTTCAGTTTATTTTATAGATATACTTTTTATACTTTTTATACTACTATGCAAAAACTCAGGACAGTATTACACTTTTATTATTTCATTTTATGCTTATGTTCATTAAATGTTTAGTGTTTTAGTTTTGGTGTAAATTTTCATACTTTTATACTACTATGCAAAAACTCAGGACAGTGTTACACTTTTACTATTTTATGCTTATGTTTATTAAATGTTTTAGTGTTTTAGTGTTTAAATGGTTACTGTTTAAGAAAGATACATAATTCTGTTTAAAGTTATTAAGCAGGACAGAGGTCTGTTTACGAAAGATACATAATTTTCAAAAGATATGTTTGTTTCTGGCAATTCTATTTGCACTAAAAATAAATGGTTAATTGTGTAATAATTTGTTTATACATATTTTTTATCATTCAAAAACACATATCCAAATGAATTCAGGTTGATTTAAAAGTGAGGAGGGGCAGGCAGGGTGTTTGTGTGTGTGTTTGTGTGTGTGTGGGGGGGGGGTTAAATGGGGTGACCAGCCCTGCCGAGAGGTGTCCCTTATTTATTTATCAAGGAGTTGGCAACCAAGGGCAACCAATCAGATGACAACTGCAAACATCCCGTCACTTGATTGACATACACGGCAACCAATCAGATGAGAGCTTTAGGTCACGCTCATGCAGCTTCTAAAAACAATGGCGCGAAGGTGGAAGTTGAACGCAGCAAAACATACTAAGCGAAAACAATCAGATTTCGGACTGTTCATGGAAAATACGACATCGACTTCCCACCGAAAAGCCAGCTGAGAAAGAGAAAGGTGCACTAAAATCCCTGTTCGGACAGCAGCAACTTCAAAAGCGATTTGCCGCCACCATCTTCCGGGTGAGTGACGCTGTGATGTTTCTCTGCACGCTTAAACATACTGGTTGGGAGCTGACGTGGCTTTATTATTAAAATCATACGAGACACTTTTCATACAGAATAACCTCCTTGACTACTCTCTGTTCTCTGCACGTTTCCCTGTCCCGCA
Organism: Garcialebias charrua; assembly: GCA_038048925.1. Taxonomy (NCBI): domain Eukaryota; kingdom Metazoa; phylum Chordata; class Actinopteri; order Cyprinodontiformes; family Rivulidae; genus Garcialebias; species Garcialebias charrua. The sequence goes on from JBBPBX010076892.1 coordinate 14,542, forward strand.
GCGCGAGCGTTTGCATAACACACTTTCGCGCTGCGTTCAGGGACAGTCGGTAAAATACACCGCTGTAAATCTCTCCGTACCAAAAGAGACATTTTTATGCCTTTGTTCACTAAATTAAACGTGTCCGGAGCCATAACAACCTGCTACAACTGTAGTTATCAACTGGTGGCCTGTGGACCACTTTAGATTTGCTGGAGGGGGCTTTTAGAAATGACATTTATTAAAGTAAAAAATATCTAATGATTTTTTTTTTACATTTATTAAAGTAAAAGACCAGATTCTTATAAAGAAGGGGGTGGGGATCAGTTTCATTTCATTTCATTTATGCATTTGTATAGCACTTTACACAACCACGGTGATGGTGACTAAAGTGCTTAACAAAAAACAGTGCAGTACAGTAAAAGACAACAGATTAAAAATCAAGAAAACACAACATAATAGCAAAAATAAAACCAGAAATGTCACCACATATTTAATTACTAAAAGCCAGTTGGAATAAAAAAGTCTTAAGCTTCGATTTAAAAAGGCCAAGTTCAGTAATCTGACGTAGCTCAAGCGGGAGCGTATTCCAGAGTCGAGGTGCGGCCGCAGAAAAGGCACGGTCACCCCAACGTTTATATTTTGTCCGTGGAACAGAGAGCAGGAGCTATCTGACCTCAGAGACCTGGAGCGGGCAGGGAAACTTAACAACTCTGTTATATTTCTACCATATATTTTTAAAATAAAATTTAAAAAATCTATATTGCTGTCACCATCACCCCATTTGGTCCCTACGGTCGACCAGGTGCCCATGGGCACCACGTTGGTGACCCCTGATTTATTACATGTGTTGTGCAATATTTGCTTATTCAGTTATGCAAGGTACATCAACATAGGTACATTGTACATAAAAAGAATCCTTAATACATTTGAAGATAATTATATGTTTTGCATTTTTGTATTGGGTAGATCTTTTGGACTTGGTTTTTTTATAAGTAGCTCGCATGCTGAAAAAGTGTGAGCACCCCTGTTCTACACCCTTTCTTGCAACATATCAGAGAGTCAGAGTCAGAGAGTCTTTATTGTCATTTGCACCGCATGTGGTACATGAGATGAAAACGAGATTATGTACACAGATTATGTATATGCACAGGTTTTAGAGGGTACTGCCACCTGCTGGTCAGTAAAAGAACAGCACTTTGCCATGCGCTGCCGTGCTACACTATAAACGCATGAAGCCACACGGCACAGTGCGCGCGCAGCACGCGCGCTCCAGCTTGCGGACCAAAGCGTGACTATATCCGAGCCTTTAGTCCTCAGCCTGTTAGCTGTTGGCCATCTGACCTAAAACATTTGATTGTTATGCATGATCCATTGTTTTGGAGGGATTGTTCCTTTTTTGCATGTGTCAAGTCAGTTTCTGGGAATTCAACAGGAGGTTGGCTTTAAACACATCATTGAGATGCTATTTATATAGACCTGGTTGGCATGCCACAGACTGATTAAGGCCCTGTTTACACGGACACTGTGTGGGGGAAACGCAACTTTTGGGTATGTTAATTAGGTTGAAAGTTTTGCGTTGACATGGGCGAATTCTGTGGATACGACTCTCTCCCCCCCACCCCCCGTACTCATGAATTTACTGTAGTAAATTCGATCAACCTTGATTTTAATAATTGGATCCAGCCCTTATGAGAAGCAGAAGGGGCCCAGATTCACATGAACCAGGTTTCCCTCGAATGAAGTGTTGTCCAGACAACCACTTTTTTATGGGATCATAAAGAGGTACCTGGCCAGAAGCTGGCTGCAATAAAGAAAATTTAGTATATATCTAAGGTTGATTTAGGTTCATCTCAGATAAAGATCCCATGGTAACTCAGATATGTCCCATGGGAACGGAGAGTTTATTGCTACCATCAGAAAAAGGAGCAAACACAGAGCATGTCATAACAGCAGAGACGGGGAGAAAGAAGAGATGTTTTCTACTTTGAATAAAAATATAATCATGTGATCCTTTGATAAACATACAATGAATAAGGGGTTGTTAAACTTGTTTTGTAATGATCCTTTTTTAATAATTGAATCATGTGGTTAAATGTACTTTGAGTCTAACAAATGTATGATGAATTTGATGTGACTTTTAAATGAGGAACTGGAACAAGGGTGTAAACAATCTGTGGTAAAGTGTTCGTCCTCTGCTTAGCAACAGGCCAGAAGCTTCGAGCAGTAAGGTTTTATTACCAAATAAGGAAATAATAAAGAGAGATAACTCACAGCTAGGACTTCATCAGTCCTGCCTGAACACGCACTAAAAGTGACCAATGAGAACAAGGTTTCTCTCCCCCCTCCCTACTGGAGGGGGGACTGAAGTGTATAAAAAGTCCTGAATTTGGCAGTTGAGGGCTGAAGTTCGTCCTGAAGTCGAAGTATCCAGATGCTGATGACTGACCTCGGAGAAGAAGGCGACTGACAAGCTGCC
>JBBPBX010076893.1:3838-16999 GCA_038048925.1 Garcialebias charrua
CTTCTGGTTCTGGTTTATGTATCCTCCAGGAGCAATTTGAGATAAGTTGGCCTGTCCAAGGCTAACGGGGAGGCCAAATTCAGATAAGCTACAATTGTTTGGGCAGGCAGACTCTGATTTCTGTCTGACTTCAAGTTCTGCTGGTACACTCAACGACAAATCCAAACCGTCAGATTTATGGACATTCTGCCCGGTCCGTGCTTGTTAGCTCTCTCTAAGGTCGGTTCCTTCATGCCGGCGAGTTCCAGGAATCACAAGTGGTCTACGATTCTCAGAAATCGCGTCCAGCTTGAGGTTGAGCTCATTAAGCATATGAGTCTGAGAGCTCGAGGCACGAATTAATCCTGCTGATTCTTCCTGATTTGTCAATATGCTAGGTATCTGCCGATTCCAAAGAGCAGAAACCCTTTTATCATAAATCCAATAATGTACACTATCAGAGCTTCTCAGCTTGTCCATCTTTTCCCTTACAGCCCTGAACTTCATCCACACTTGTAAAAAAAAAAAGCCCGCCTTTGTCTCTTCCTCAGTCAACTAACTTGGGGTCAGCATTGTCTGAAATCATGTTAAAAATGAGTGGAATTGTTGGGGGGTGGGGGGGTAAGAACAAAGTGATGTATACATAAAAAAATCAATTTTATTTTCATTATTGTGAGCTTTTTATTGTGCTGTTTCTATGCAATTTTACATTCAAATGCAACAACAGGTCTCCTAATGTTTTAAATATCACAAAATACTAAATAAATAAAATTCCTCTTTTTTCTTGCTCTATTTTGCCTTTTTGTGCCACGTTAAGTTTACAACTAACGTCTTGCTAATTTTAGCTTTTAGCTACGGTTTAGCCACATTTTACCTTAACTGCTTTTACATTAAACTTTTGGCTTGGCTTTTAGATATTTTGCTCATTTTCACTTTTAGCTATTTTACATTTTACATTTCAAGCTCAGTTTTGGCAATTTTACCCTTTAGAGTCATCTTTTCAAATGTTATCATTTAGCTACAATGTTAGTGTGAATGCTTATAAAGTGTTCACACAGTTGTGATCCATGTTTCTTTGTACATTTTCAGTATGATTTTCATCACACAGTTTTCAATCTATTTCAACAAACGTTCAGCTCTTTCAGGACAATCCTGCTATGACTTTTGGTATTGGTGCAACTTTAGCTTTTTGAAATATTTAGCCTTTTCTGTGATTTTTTTTTTCTCATAGGAAATAAATGGATCTCATTTTATATTCTTCAAATCTTTAGATCTGTTTACAACCTTTTACTGCTCCTCTCACATTTTGTTTTGGTTCTGCTTCAGCTTTCTTGTGCAATTTTAAACTTTTTTCCAGCTACTTTCAGCAGTTTTTATTTTTATTTTATATTTTGCTGTTTGTGCTCCTTTCTGATTATTTGCTAACTACCGTACAACATTTCCATGCGTCTTCTAACTTCTTTCTGATCCCTTCATCTTATTTCTGCTGCAAGTTTCAACTTGCTCTCCTATTTCAGCTACTACATAACTTCCGTTTTTTTAAAGCATTTTCAGCTAATTCCATATTTATTGCGCTCATCTCAACGTTTTTTAGCCTAACTAAGAAAAAAAGTACTCCCTCCACTTCCTTCTGATAATTTAAGCTGCTTTCTGCTTTTTTTTAATACTTCTCAGCTATTTTTAGCTAAATTCAGCCCTTTTTTTGCTAATTTTATTATTTTTGTGCTAATTTCTGCTTATTTGAACCTAATTCAGCAAATATGTATTCTTTCTGCTTTCTTTTGCTAACTTAGGCTTGTTCTTCCGTTCAAGCTATATTTCCCTGGGCACTCAATATCTGCCCACTGATGTATCGTGGGATGGGTTAAATGCAGACAACCAATTTTGTCACAATAACAACATATAGCGCTTATACTTTCAGCATGTTTTTAGCAAATTTCAGTAATTTTTCAGCAAGTTCGTTAGCAATAAGCCTTCACACTGCATTTTCGCCGGAAATGCAATTTCTATAGTTTAAATTTTTGTTTACGGTTTTGCTGATTTTTCAGCTTCTGATTTTAGCACTTTTCATTAACAATTCATTCTTCAACCCATTTCAGCATTCATTTCTGTAGTTGTTTAAGTGTTCCTGACTTTTTAAGAAGTGTTTCAAACGTCAAAGGGGCCAAACATTTTTTTACTTTGACTTTTTTCAATTGAAGCCCCTCTAATTTTAGGTCACCGCATGAAGCTCATCGTTCACACAATACAAATCTGGAGAACAGAGACTAAAAACAAGACAAGAAGTTTTTTTAAATCGACGACCTTGGCAAAGTCAACAAGGAAAACAAAGTAAGCTGGGAAGGCAAAGCTGAAGATGACTGTCTTCTTAGGCGTGACGTGCAAAAGGTGTTCAGCAGACACTTCTCAGTTTGAATAGATGCTCGACCTTTTGTTAGCCGTCATTGTCACTGCATAACAAAAAAAAAATCAAACTTCTATTTGACAATTGTTCTTCAGCGTTAGGCTGAATTCATGCATACATTTTCCTCTAAACTCAGCAGAAACTAAAGCACCGATTGAATATTTGCTGTGCTTCGTTGTGCTCAAGGGCACGTTTAAACTTGTTGGTTATTCATTTCCTCCCACGCAGGTTTCCATCATCCTTCTCCTTCTGCAGGAGCGAGAAACGGTCCAGTCTCGAGCGGCACTGACCTTTTTAAGCTTCCACTGTGGCCATTTGAAAGAAAGGGCACGCCGTGACCTCCCCCCCCCCTATAGCCGCCACCGAACCAGGTGTTCATTCAGTCTGCGGGGTTGTCGGTGACACTCGCAGCTGCCGGCGGTGCTCAGGAGGTGCTTTGAATGGCAGCTCCAGATGTTGGGGAAACGGATTAAAAGCTGAAAATAAAACACACCAACAACTCATGGAGTCACATTACGTGTTAAATATAAATTTCTATTAAAAATAAATACAGTGTAAATATAAAAAGAAGCCCCCAGCCTTGCAGTACAGTCTTTTACACACCGAATGCAGACAATGGATTCTCACAGGAGAGGCACCCAAGGAGCCATGCCTTTCCCCACATAGGACATGTTGTCATGGCAACGCGCTGAAGCAACAGCTAATGGCCTTCTTATCAATTCAATCCGAAGGACTCTCAGGCGGAGTGACTCCTCAACCTGACGTCCTACTCTGGTAGCAGAGGCTGGTTTGTCCACCTCGGAGATTTACACAAAGGTGACTTAAAAAGAGCAGAAAAACATGCTCATGTCCTTGATCATACGTGTGCACATGCATGCAAATAACAGTCCATCATTCTGACAGATTCATGAGAAGACTTAGTGTTTATCTGCAGTTTTTTTTTACTGAACACGCACCTTCCACTTTGTCCCTGTGGGATCCATCAAGATCAGAATCTTCCTTTCGTCTCTTTGTCTTCTCTCCAGTCCAGAGTACTGTAATCAAAAAAGGCGTTCAATACAGGATCAACTGGACTTTATTTGTTGCAGAAATAAATCCTGTATTGAACGCCTTTTTTGATTTCATCATGTCCTGGACGACTGAGAATCTTCACCAGCATAGAGTACTGTAATATTCTCTATAAGATGGAAAAGGACACAGTGGTCTTTCTTAATTACCTTCCAATAATAAAAGGTCCAGTTTCAAGACAGAAGGCTTCAGAAAATGCACAACCTCAGATATTTTCTCAGCTTGCTCCTACAAAAAATTTTCTTAAGGTTTCCAATTTTTTTGCGCTGAAGTATTTTACGTGAATATTACATCCAGAGTAGCAGAAATGCTTTACGTATGCCCATTAATCAAATGTATTCAAATGTTTACAGATTTGTCAAAAATGCATGAAGTATTCAAGCATTGAGCAGCCAAGTATTCAAGAAAGTTTATGTATAAATTTATTTGTTGTTTAAATAAGTCTAATACTGTACAGGTAGTCCCCGACTTATGAGCGAGTTCCGTTCCTACGATCGCTCGTAAGACGAAAATTCGTACGTCGGAACACGAAACACGTGTTCTCGTAAGTCTGGATTTTCAGTCGTAAGTCAGAAAATTTATGCTAGCGCTACTACGAACACTCGTTTTTCATCACAAATGTTCATACTAGTTCATATTTCAACCTTGCTCTCGACGGAGGCAGTCGCAACCCTTCCCTCTCCTGTCCTTCCCCCCCCTGCTGCTGGCAGCTCCTCAGCTAAGCACCTCGAACGCAAATTAAGATGGATTGGAGGTTTGGGCATTCGATTCTACAAACAAGATCTCTACAGAAGGAACGGCACAAGGGGAGCCTTTCCACCCTCACAGAGTGACGGAGGATACGCCATGGATTCCGCCATGGATTCCGTGGATTCCTGGGAGTGCTCTGTGGAGGTGAAGAATCTTGGATTATATTGGATTATGATGGCAGCGCTTTGCTTTTTGGCGTTTGTGGAGCACTGGTCTATCGCAAAAGAGGGAGACTTCAGCAGGACTTAATGCCTGGAGCACCCGACGTCTGGTCTGCGCCGTGACCTCGAGAAATCAGCTGTTTGTGAGCTTATCCAGAGGGTGAACAGATCACCCTCGGATTGGGACTCTGGACGCTGTGGTCAACATCAGAAATCAGCTGTTTGCGAGCTTATCCAGAGGGTGAACAGATCACCCTCGGATTGGGACTCTGGACGCTGTGGTCAACATCTGAGGTCAGAGCTTGGATCAGTGGAAAAAGTCCCGAATTGGATCACTTTGGAACAGAATCGCCCTTACAGACTGAAGGCTGCAGAAATTACAATGTGTGCCTGATGTGAAAATATTTGTGAATTCTTATCTGACTCCCTTGGAAACAGCCTTGGAAAAGGCTGGATATCTAATTTCTCCTGAGATGTGCTTACTGTGGACAAAATAGCTGCTGTCTTGTCTTGTCTGCTACCCCCCCGGAGAACTTTTCTATGAGCGTTATCGGAGGCATCCGGAATGTATCATGGACAAATCCTCCCTGCCTCAGTCTCAACATGCAACATGTAACTGTACTAAATGTGCTTATGGTATGGTTTTTACTGTGTCATGCGGTGTCTTGCAGACAAAATGTGATACATTTTTTTTAATACCAATGCTGTAACCCCCATGGTTCTTTTCCTTTTTTCACACCTTTGACCTTCATCCCGAGACGGATGAGAGAGGCCGCGCTGAAGAACATGTCATGTGTTTTGAATAAGCAGCAGCTTTACATTCTCAACCTCACTTCTGGATGACTGTGTATACATTATCACGTTGTATTGGTGAAAACTGGTGCAATGTTAATAAAAGCTCTTGAATCTTGAATCTTGAATCTTGAATAAACATGCTCAGAAACTTGTTTCCAAACGGTTAGCTACACACTTTTATCTAAAAACACATGAAAGTGCTGTATTTTTTGTAAGTTCTTTACAAATTTACTGCTTGTTCGCCAGCTCGTAAGTCCGGAACCTTGTAGGTAAGAGCGCTCGTAAGTCGGGGACTACCTGTAATAGTATTATTCTACTGTTGACTAATGTTAAATATAGTGCAGTGAAATATTTATCTGTGCTTTGGAGACATTGGTATGATTGCCTCCTGAACGGTTAGGTACTTTTTCTATTGTACTTTTTATTTTATTTTATTGTTTTTATTATTTTTTATTTGTATTCTATTTTATCATGTTCGTTGTCTCTTATGTAGTTTGGACTCGGAGTCTGTAATAAAGCTATCTATCTATCTATCTATCTATCTATCTATCTATCTATCTATCTATCTATCTATCTATCTATCTATCTATTCAGTCTTTTGAATGTATTTTTGAAGTAAAATCATATTTGAAGTTGTGCCTACTGATAGAGAGAGGTGAAGCCGTAACAATAGCTCAAATCGTTTAAAGTGGGGTTCTGTGGGAAAGTTTTGACTAATAAACATCTTACCTGTTGTACATAGCTTGTTGAATGTTCTTGTAAGGATCTTCTTGATACCCAGTCAATGACCAAACAGAGCAACTCAAAGGCCAGAGAATAATTACCCTACTTTCGCCATAAGCTGCAAATGTTTTGCATAAATTAGCATGCCCTGCGACTTATACGGGGAAGAAACTTATTTCTGGGGGGCTTTCCATATTTATAACCCAATTATTGGTTGAGATCTGACAATTTCATTCATTCTGACATGGAAAATATTGAACACTACAATTTTCAACCACTAGAGGGCCCTCAACTAATATGACAAGCCAAGTCTTTCATTAATAGGTAAAAGTGGCTATTAATGAGACACTTGGCTTGTTAAAGTCCTCCCGTGCACGCTCCCGCGGCAGCCATTTGGCAGCCAATATTTTTTGGGGCACGGCAGCCCACGTTTCCGGATGAACAGCGGTAATGCATAATAGATGTGACATATGATGAAGCGACATGTTTGTTTTTTCCACTTTATTTGACATATTTGGACTGATGCGACTTATCTGAGGTGACGTGTACAGTGGCAAGTACGGTAACAGTGTTTATTTGAAAAGTGAAAATCAACAGTTGGTTGCAACTCCAATGGGAGGGAACTGGAGGGAGAGTTTCTCACATGGGTGGGGGTCCAATAGTTCCAGTAGTTATAAACGAGGAGGTCCCAGAAAGGACGCGTAGATCAGTGAGTAGGGGGGTGAAAGGCGAGGAACGACTGGAGAAATCACTAGGAGGCTTATGATGAGGGATGTCCAGGGCACAGGAGGAACGTACGAGTGGAAGCTGAAACTCGTACGAAACAAGGTTTTAGTTTTTGCAAAATTCAATGAATGTTAAAGTGGCCAGGAACAGAGGACGCCATTTCTTCCGTGGTCCACACTGCTCTCACCCACCTGGATCAGAAGGACTCATACGTGCGTCTGCTCTTTGTGGACTTCACATCTGCTTTCAACACCATGATCCCCCAAACTCTGATAGACAAACTATCTACACTTGGACTAAGCCCCTCTATTTGTAACTGGGTACTAGACTTCTTAACAGACAGACCACAGTCCGTGAAGATCCACAACTTCTCCTCCTCCACCGTAACCCTCAGCACTGGCTCTCCTCAGGGATGTGTGCTGAGCCCCCTTCTGTTCACTCTGCTCACATATGATTGTACAGCCACACTTCCAGGCTGTCATATTGTTAAGTTTGCAGATGATACAGCGGTGGTGGGATGCATCACAAACAATGATGAGTCCAGCTACAGACAGGAGGTGGAACACCTGGAGAGCTGGTGCAAAGAGAATAATCTTCACATGAATGTGAAGAAGACAAAGGAGATGATTGTGGACTTCAGAAGGAACAAACACACCCATGCCCCACTGAAAATAGGTGGGTCTGCAGTGGAAGTGGTCTCCAGCTACAAATACTTGGGTGTACACATGAATGATAACCTCAGCTGGAGCAACAACACCACCAGCCTGATCAAGAAAGGTCATCAGAGACTCTACTTCCTCAGACGGCTGAGACGAGCTGGTCTGAGCAGCCCAGTTCTCACCTCCTTCTACAGGTGTGCAGTGGAGAGCATCCTGTGCTCCAGCATCAACGTGTGGCATGGAGGCTGCACAGTTGAAGAGAGGAAAGCTCTGCAGAGAGTGGTGAAGGCTGCACAGAAGTCTGTTGGAGTCAGTCTCCCCACAATCACAGACATTTATACCTCCAGATGCAGGAAAAGAGCCACCTGCATCATGAAAGACCTCACTCATCCAGCACACTCACTCTTTGCCCCACTCCCCTCAGGACGGAGGTTGAGGAGCATCAAGTGTAGAACCACTAGACTGAGGAACAGCTTCTACCCTGAGGCTGTTAGACTCATGAATAAATAAAAATAAAATAAAAAATAAACACTGCAAAATATCACATCATACTGATGCTGATCTGTTTTCTTGTTGCTGTGTTCATCTGTGTTCATCTGTGACCATCTGCTCATACAAACTCATGTTCGTGCTGCTGTTTATTCCCACTATATTAGGCTTAGTGTATTACTAGTTGATGTTTTTCTTAGTTAATTCTAGATGTTATTACTGTTTTTCTCTTGCATTTGTTGTTGGATGTAACTGGGACCCCGTGTACATAATCTCGTTTTCATCACATGTACCACATGCGGTGCAAATGACAATAAAGACTCTCTGACTCTGACTCTCTGACTCTCTGACTCTCTGACTCTGAACACGACCGGTAAGCAGATAATGCACCAGTGTCGAAGTGAAGTCATCAACTACCATTTATACTCCTGCAGCTCGTTAGGATAATGGTTCACAGGTGTGAGGCTGTTGGCGCCATCTAGTGTCAAAGAGCTGTATGAAAACAAACTGGAACTCCTACAGCTCTTCAGTGAGGTTCTGAACCGATTGATGAATTATAGTCTAAGAGCCAAGACCAAAGTGGAACATTATTTTATGAACATTATCACAATTATTAACGTGGATTTCAGTTGGTTGTTTTCAGAAACACAATAGTGGCGGCAGCAGTTAGCTGTAACACTTCCAGCGCAGCTTCAGTTGCTATCAATAAAAAAAAAATCAAGCCTCTTTGACAGAATAGACGTGACTCCAAAATTACTGCGATGTAAATGTGTCAAAATGAGCATTTATGAAACAATTTTTTTTCCTATGTTCTGGCTCTTGACGGAGGCAGTCGCTTCAGTCCTTTCCTCCCCCGTCCCCCCCCCAGCTGCTGCCTGCAGCTCCTCAAAAAAGCACCTCGAACGCAAATTAAGATGGATTGGAGGTATGGGCATTCGATTCTACGAACAAGATTTCAACAGAAGGCAAGGCACGAGGGGAAGCCGGTCCATCCTCACAGAGTGACGAAGAGGATACGCCATGGATTCCTGTTTGGATGGTGTGCGTCTCGCTCTCTGTGCTGTGCTCTGTGGAGGAGGTGAAGAATCTGGATTATATTGGATTATGATGGCAGCGCTTTGCTTTTTGGCGTTTTGTGGAGCACTGGCCTATCGAAAACGGGGGAGACTTCAGCAGGACTTAATGCCTGGAGCACCCGACGTCTGGTCTGCGCGGTGACCTCGAGAAATCAGCTGTTTGCGAGCTTATCCGGAAGGTGAACAGATCACTTGGATTGGGACTCTGGACGTTGTACTGGTCAACATCTGAGGACAGAGCTTGGATCAGTGGAAAAAGTCCCGAATTGGATCATTTTTGGAACAGAGTCGCCCTTACAGACTGAAGGCTGCAGAAATTACAATGTGAGCCTGAAGTGAAAATATTTGACATTCTTATCTGACTCCCTTGGAAACAGCCTTGGAAAAGGCTGGATATCTAATTTCTCCTGAGACGTGTTTTACTGAGGACAAACAGCTGCTCCTCTTGTCTTGTCCGCTACCCCCCCCCGGAGAACTTTTCTATGAGCGTTATCGGAGGCCGGCTGGTTCTCATGGTGTAGTCACACAGAGCAGCTTTTCAACCTCCAAAAAGCTCCTCACGCACGCAAGTGGACGCACTTGTGAAAGTGTTCAGATGCAGCGTGTTCAGAGCTGAACACCAGAACGCGGAACAGCCGCTGGGTGTGTGGGAGGAGCTTACCAGTATACAGAGTCCTGCGTGTAACCCAGGCTAAAATAACCTTTATTGTTGTATCCATTTTATTTATTTGGCTATTAAACAGATTAATAGGAAATAAATAAATAAATAAATAGAGAAATAAATAGGAAATAGGTCTAAAATGGCTGAAACCATAAAAGATAATGATTACAGGTATTTTAAAGGTAATATTTGATGTAATTATCTTTTATTTTGTTTGAAATCTGTACACAAAGAGGTTATTTTTGTCAGCAGTATGTAATGTCTCACGGTAAGCTGAAGACTTTTATTTTGAAAGGTCGCCTGCATGTGCAGCTCACGTGACTGGTCCAGCAGCCGTTGGCTCTGTTTTCCTCTGCGCATGTGCAGCTCACATGACTGGTCCAGCAGCCGTTGGCTCTGTTTTCCTCTGCGCATGTGCACAGCAGAAGGTATAAATACAAGTCACAGGAGCGGGAAAGTCAGAGACTGAAAAGCAACGAAGCGGAACGCTGTGTTGTAAGAGAGGAGAAAGTTAGAGGAACCTTGATCAAAAAGATGCCTGTCTGAAAAATTCCTCTTAGAGTGAGGAGTTGGTTTCTGCACTTTTTTCCTTGACCTGACTGCGTTCAGGAATTTTATTTTTGAACAGAACTGAACTTGGTGAGTTAAAAGTATAATTTATTTTCTGAAAAAAGAATTTATATGTTATATATTTTTGTCTCACCGAAGGAGAAAGATAAGAAACACAATTTATGTCGTTTTATGCCTAAAAAAAAACTGGTTCTGAGATGTGTCAGCAAACCGAGTGACTATTGTAGTTTTAGAGAGCTAAAACAGACTTTATTGTGTTTTTCCCTGGTTGTTGTGCCAGGCTTTTTTTTTTCTACTGGAGATTCTTTTCAGAAGTTCTCTGAAAAGCTTCTAGAACCTTCTGGAAAGCCTTGCTGAAGGTGCTTAACGGTTCTGCTGAGTCAGGAGCTGGACCGGAAGTTCCCTGTCAGCAGCTGGGATCCAAAGTGAACGAGATGGCGAGCCAGAATTCCAGGGACTAGAAACCCCGCCCAGCAGAAGCTCCGCCTCCTGCTGGAACACTTCATCTTACACCAAAGAAAGTGGTATGATCCAAAATTTTCCCGCTGTTGAAATAAAAAAGAGCAGTGGACCTCAGAACTGATTCTCAACCTGTAGAACTCTTCATGAGAGAAAGGAAAAAAGGAATTGATCACACATTATTCAGTTACTGGATTATTGTGGTTCTTTTTACATTGTTTTCTTATATCACAATTAATATTTATTGTTAAGTTGTGAACTATGAATTGTTGTTGGGTTTTTGAATTTGAAAATTGATTTCAAATTGATTTAAGAAATGGTTAATTTAGGAAACTAAATAGCTTAATTTCTTAAAAGAGTACTAATCTTTTAAATTAGGTTTAAAAGATTAATTAGCTGTAAATTAAATAAATTACAGTATTAAATTGAAATAAACTAGAATACAAATTAGATTTAAATAAATAAGCACCTTTAATTACCAATTAGTGTTTATTGAAATCCTAATAAGGATTTGATAAAATTATCTAAAGGGAACAAGGGAACAATTTATATTGATTTGAGTGTAATTGTACTGTATGTGATTGTGTGTATTGTTGTTTATTCATTTGTCTATATTAAATAATAAGCTGGCAGTTCAAACTTTCACATTGTGGTCTGAGTCAATAATTTAAGGTTTACTTCTTTTTTTTGCTCCAGTAGTCGAACCTGGTAACTAGCCCTTAACCTAACTAGACTGTAAACATACCGTGAGCATTGTATAGAGTTTGGCTAACCAGCCAGGAGTAATAATAGCGTGTCATAGGTGTTACAGAAAAATTGGCGAGCCAGCCAGGAGCAAAAAAATAAAAATAAAATAAAATAAAATAGAAGCCTAAACTTCATTTTTAACTCAGATCCACAGTAGAAAAATAGAAAATAGAAAATTAGATTAATAGAAGAAAAAAAAAAAAGCTAAGTTCAGTAAAAGTCAAGTTCAGCAAAATGGATATAATTGATAAAGAAAACATTAAAGTTCCAAATGCCGTTATTGTTAGTGGTATTACTGACACAGAAGTTGATGAAAATGTGTCAGATTTCCTGAACAGGTATGGAAAAATCATGAGAATTTTGAGAATAGATGACCCCCAGTCTTCTTATCATAGAAATGTCATTGTAGAGTTTGAGAGTAGAACTGCTTTAACAGCACTTGAACCTTTACTCCCTTACACATTTGACAGCTCCAGTGAAGTTTCTCACCAGATCAGAGCCCTGTCCGGTGAGTATGTGTCTCATGTTACATTTAGAGCCACCCACCGTTTTATCGGTGAACTGCAAGAAATTGCTAAATTAGGTGGAGAATGTTTTGAAGCTGTACTGCGTGAGCATTTGTCAAATTGCTCTGAAGCAGTAACAGGCAGTTTTGAGACAGTGAAAAATGAAAATTTCACTCTCGAGACACAAAATGACCGAATTTCCTTCAATGGAAATGCAGAGCAGTCTAAAACTACTCTGAAAAATTCTGACTCTGACTCAGACAACCGACCTCGACCCAATTTAGCCTCTAACCTAACACAGAACATTGTCACTCATCCTGAGGTGCAGAAAGTTATCGTAGAGCACATAGTGCGAAATGAAGCTCCAGTCTCACAGGTGAGTGCCTCTTTCCGTCTTAGGCAGTTTTCAGGCAAATTACCATGTCCGAGTCATGAGATTGAATTTGACACATGGCGCAACAGTGTTGAGCTCATGCTTCAGGATCCAGATCTGCCTGTTTTGCAATGCTCGAGAAAAATTTTAGACAGCCTTGTTCCACCTGCATCCAATGTGGTAAAACCATTAGGCTCTACTGCATCCCCATTAGCTTATATAGAACTGTTGAATTCAGCTTTTGGTGCAGTGGAAGATGGCGATGAGCTTTTTGCTAAATTTCTTAGCACTCTCCAAGATCCTGGTGAAAAGCCATCACATTACCTTCATCGCTTGCAGACAGTCCTTTCTAAAGCCCTGAGCAGAGGTGGAGCAGTTCCCACCGAAGCTGACCGACACCTTCTGCGTCAGTTCTGTCGTGGGTGTTGGGACAACGCCTTATTAGCAGAACTAGAGCTTGAAAGAAAGAAAGAAAGATAAACCACCTTCATTCACTGAGCTGCTGCTGCAGCTAAGAGTGGAAGAAGATAAGCATGTGGCAAAAGAGAGCAGAATGAAAAAACACTTCGCTGCTGCGAGGCGAACAGTAACCTCCCAAGGTATTACTGCGACCTCTGACCTCTCTGAACCCACAATGCAAGACGTTCTCACTGAGATGCGAACCCAGATAACTCAGATGCAGAAACAGATAGACAAATTGAAACCTCAAAAAGTAGTTCAACCTGTGGTTCACCAAGGTGATCAGGTCACAGAACTAAAAGCACAGATTGCTGAGCTCCGGAGCCAATTGGTTAGACTACAATCACCAAACTCCACTCAGAAAAATGCTAGTGCACCTAGAACTAAGAAGCAAACTAAGTCTAAGGCACCTGAACAAACTGCGACAGTCCAAACTGTAAAACGTAGGCCGAAGCCTTGGTATTGTTTTCGGTGTGGCGAGGATGGTCACATTGTTTCAGCTTGCACAAGTGAATCAAATCCATCCCTTGTTGCAGAAAAGAGAACCCAGTTAAAA